>JAVCKT010020107.1:42855-67981 GCA_032273925.1 Rhynchotus rufescens | reverse complement strand
AAATATATAGCCAGGCACCAAAAGATTTACTGGGAGTTGGCTTGAAAATTGCAGCTGTTCCATTTTTTTTTTTTTCAGAATAAAAGAATGGCTGTGTATTAAAGCAGGGAAGTGGGATGCTGCTGGGCAGCCAAGTAAAGTTGCAGTGTTGTCAACTGAGAAAAATCTTAGTGGAAAAAGGATGACAACAACATATCGTTAGCGTTGTTACCCTGCTGCAGTTCCTGCGGGAGGCAGCGCCGATGTGGAGCTCTGTTTCTGTTTGTGATTTATACCATCCTGGCAGCAACGATACACCCAGAATCTGCTCATTTTCAAAGCTCCAGTTTATAACACGTAGAACAGAGCAGTGAACACCTCGAGGTCAGTGCAGTTTGACTGCTGCTCTGGATACTGTCAGCAAAAACTGAATCTCTTTCCCTGCTGCTGTTCCCCTGGGATGAGCAGAGGAAGAGGCCAGCATTGTTTTTCATTTTGTTTTGTTTCTTTGTTTTCTAAATGAGCTTGGTGGGTGTGGGTATCATTAATACTAATGAGAGAAATGCAGTGATCCTCTCCCGGAGGCCCAGTAGGTTTCAGCAGTTACCAGCCTCTGCTTAGCTAATGACTCTGAGGAAAATTATCTGAATTTTAATGTCTAGATTCCTCTTTTTGTTTATCCCAGTGTCTGTTAGGAATAAGTCCATTTAAGTCAATGGAATTGTGCTAATATCAAAAGGAGAAGTAGCATCTGTGTGTTTGTCCTTGATTAAAATAACTGAATATGTGTAGGAAAAGACCAAAATGCAGTAATTAAACTAGTTGACATTTCTGACAGTACTTCTGCCATTAGTTGAGGTTTTATTTTCATTGTTAAGAGCTTTCTAATATCCTTCACTTGAGTTGTAGTTTGCACGTTGTAATATACCTTAAAACCCCATCCCATTCTGGGATTTCTTGTGTGAATTTTATCAGCAGAATTGAGTGCTTGGGAAGGAGCGTTGGCTGTCGAGTGCTCTGCTTGTGACACATGGTTCTCATTGCAGTGAAGCCGTGCAGTGCCTCAGAGCTCAAAACAGATGAACTTATTTGAGGGAAATAAATTGCTGCTGCAGCATGGTGATCTTTGAGAAGCGGCTCTTGGATATAGCAAGCCATTTTTGTGAGCCTTAACTTTTTTTTCTTAGAAAAACGTAATATTCCTTCTCGACAGTGTGACATTTTGCTCTGAGATGCCCATTTCCTCAGGCAAGAGATGTGTGCAGCTTTCTTTGAAGCATCTCCCACTGATACCTAGGGGTGACTTGCGTGACACCCGCACCACCTCTGTGCAACCTTTTCAGGAAATCATTGGCCTGAATGAAAAAGAAGCCCCGCCTGTTAAGTCCACCTAATCTATCCCATTGAGCATCCATGTGCTCCTGCCAACCAGGGTGTGTAACCAACATAATTTCGCATCAGAACCTTCCCTTATTCTAAGAAAAGAGGCATCCTGCTAGTCTCGCATTAGTCGCCTTGTTGTCTGAAACTATCTGGTATCTTTTGACTCAGTTGCTGTTTCTTTTAGTCACCTATTGCTCATCAGCTCTGTCCTATTCCAGTGCAGGGGTTGCTCCTTCCTGCTGCCCAGCATGAATCACTCCTCTGCTTGTCTTGCCTCTCCTCGCACCCAATGAAAGCGGCTGCAGCACCAGCCACCACGTCCCACTTGGACGGCAGGTTTTGCACCTTCCTGTCTGCCTGCCGCGTTCACCTTGTTGTCTGTGCGGTTGCCACAGTGGGGCTGCGAGTTCACCACATCCTTTGCAGGATACATCAGGCCAAGAAGGCTCAGCTTGACTCCGGGATGAGGCTTTGGGCTCTCGTATGACTTGGGCCACGGTAGGGACAGCTGTGTTGGCTACCATAGTAGGAGCAGCCCTGGAGCCCTGAGGTGACCGTTGCTGATGTGCAGCATCTGCCCGGTGCTGCTGCCTGCACCCATAATGAGTCAGGCTCCTGGCTGCCATGGGAAGTGGTACAGCTCATGCTCTGAGCTTTCAACCAAGAGCTAAAATCCCCTGTGTATGTATGGGTGTGTGAAAACGTGATGCTTGATGACATTGTTTGATGACGCTGTACCTACGCACACAGGGAAGCTACCTCCTGTGCCCCGAAAGCGTCAGTTTTGCAAGACACCCAAAGAGGATCTAAAAAGGGTCACAGATGCCAGCGGTTCGGCTGTGCTCCCAGTGACCTGTCAGGCAGGCAGAGATGTCCTGTTGTTGACCTGTGATATGCTGTGCTGTTTTTGGAGTGACTCTCCCTTCCTTACTTCCTTTCAGCACCTGTCTCTTGTTCTGCAGCACTGTTTATCTTCAGGAGCTCTGCACCTTGCTCTGGCCTTTTGGGCCCTGTTGTGAGTTGGCTTCTGCGACCAGGCTGTAAACTGCTCTAGCATGAAGATAAACTTAGCATGTTGGTTAGCAGGTGATGAACTTCTGTAATTATACTGTAGGTGGGAAGGTAACTGGCTTCACTCAGGATGTCTGCAACCTTCGTTTTGGTCTCCTCAAGCAGGAAACCTGCTTTTTCTGGGTTGCTTCTTGCTTGTCACAAGTGGAGTTTCCATCAGGATGGAGTTAGAGGATGGAGGGACCTGTGTGTGACATAGCACTTAATTGGCAGGAGGGGTCACCCTTGAGTTTGTGCAAGGTGGCTTTTTGGGTGGGGGTGGGTGTGCTCTGTCTCTGGGACAGTTAAGCAGCTTGGTCCCTGTCCTGCACTTGGCTTGGCAAATGGCCTATTATCCTGGGGCAGTATTACTGCAAATCCAAATTAAAATAAATATTAGAGGAGTTGGCTTGTTTTACAACTTCAGCTAAAGTGAAGGACTCAAAGGATGAATGTACATCAAGAACTGATGAGTTCCTAGTGTTTTGGGGGATGTAAGTAGGACAATTAGAGGTGAGTGCTGTAAGAGATATTATTAACATATAAACACAGATGCTTGTTTGGTTGTCATTAACTGAGGATTTCAATAACTTTAAGGGACAGTCTTTGTGTGGGAAGTTGCTTTTCATCAGTAATAGATGAATCAGCAAATGCTGAGGTCCTCTTGTATTTTTTTTTTTCCTCATCTCTGCTTTCTGGAAGACTCTTGCAGTAGGAGTCTCCAGTTTGTGTTTTGTTTCATTATTAATTTGCCTGAAGGCTATTATATTTGCATGTGACTTCATTGTGGGTCTCAGGGTAGCTGTGCTTCTGAATTTTGTTATACCCTTCTAGTGCTAAAGTTAGTGACCCTGTGAGGAATCATCAGCTTGATGATTCTCCGTTTTTAATCTGTATCTGTTAACCCATAGAATTTAAAAGCAAGGAAAAACTAGAATTGGAACACTGTAATGTGTTTTTGATCTTCATTTTAATTCTCTTTTCCTGTTCCCTTTTCCTGAGGAAATGAGTGAGAGATTTTCTGTTTTTCTTAAAGTCAAGGGGAAAGATATGAAATAGATGGAAACTAATGTTTAATTCCTGTATTCTAAGTTGTATATTTAGGAGGATGGATAAAGAAGTTTTGTTTTGTTTTAGCAGAGGAAAAAATGAAATTCCCAGCAGTGAGCAAGTAGAATTTCCTCAAATATTCTTAAGCTGTAATAAATGCAGTTCTTTCATATTGCTGGATTAAAGATGTAGAAGAATTATGCTAAATACTGAGCCTTTGTTCTCCTGCTGTTAGCATATGAATTTGCAGCACTGTCTTCCTGCTTGCGTCTGTGCTAAGGTGCCTTTCTCCCTGCACTGCTGCCAGTGGGAGCAGCAGCACGAATGACAGATTAACCTGGTTACTGAGATAGTACAGCCTGTCGCTTGCCTCTCCGGAGCAGGTCTGCGTGGGTGACACAACCATTCACCTTCCAGCCCTTCCTCACAATGCCCCGGAATCTAACGTTTCATTCCCCATAGAAACCAAACTGCAGCCTCGTGACTTCTAGCCTGGCTCTACGGTGAAGTTCGACTCCAAGTCACTGGTCTTTGTATTCAGGTGCTGCTTAGTGAACGCGACGAGTGAGCGACACGTAAGCGAGCGGCTCTTGCTGCAGGGAGCTGAAGCGATTAACTGATGGGAAGAGTAAGCCCACTGCCTTTGTGTTAGTAAATACTAATGCTCAAACCTGCTGGTGACAAATTAAAGTCCCATCCCATTTGTACGAACCTAAAGTTGAACTATTTCACAATAGATGAAAGCTTTCTTGAAAGAATAAGCAGCATCTTTCTGGGCTCATCTTCAAAGACCCGATGAATTACATTTTCTTTCTTTTTCTTTGTTGCGCAGTAATTGGTTCTACTTCATGCTATCCTGATTAGAAGTAGAAAGAAAGGTTTCTTTTGATGGCTAACTTCTTCCCAAAATGTTTTGCTTTATAGGGGAATGTGATTTTAGCAGAACAGTGGAGAAGTGAGAGCATTTGCCACTTTTAAGTAGCGGTTATTAAAAAAGGGTAAAACTAGACAGACATGGCTATTTCCATTCCAAGCATTGTCAGTGCAGAAAGCTTGCAGAGAGGTTCAAAGGGAATGCATAAATGCTAAGTTGTGTGGGCCACGGTAAAAATCCTGGGAGAGAGTTAATGGAAATAGAAATAAAGCTAGAAACATGCTGCCTTTAGGGATGCAGCTTTTCAAGCCTTCCAGGTATTAGAACGTGTGGTTCCCGCTCCAGGTACTGGGAAGACTGAAGTTCTTTGTTTTGTTTTTTTTTTTTCCCAATAACATGTTAAGCAGTAAACAAGTGCATGTGTGGCGTGGTGAGTTTGTTGTTTTACTTCCAAAATGCTTCCACTCAAACCTCAGTTTTGCAGCGTGTCTGTTCAGATTGCTGCATGTTTGAGGAACATGAGTGGTGGGCAGAGCCCTCACAGGCGGCCTAGAGAGTTGTCTGAAGAGCAGCGGGTGCCAGCTCTGCGAGCAGTTTAGTTTAGGTGCACATCTTGCTTGTCCAAAATCTACCTCTCCTTTTAATAAGCTGTTGATAGCAGACTTGGAGGTGGGAGATGTTGAGATTTGGCAGACCGGATAATGGTATATGCAAGAGCTGCTTTGGTAGCAGGTGCAGTTGTCCGAGCAGCCTTTAACTGTGAACTAGTCCCTCGTGCAAAGCAGAGTAGTGAATGTCTCTAGAAAAGACTGCAGTGTTTGTGTGCTTAAGAAAGCAAGTGCAGGGCGACCTTCCCTTGTGGCTCTCACTGCCCACATATCCCACAGGACTGGTGGGAATGAGGTCCCTGACCGCTGCATCACCATTCTTGCCCTGTCTCCTTGCTCATCTCAAAGCATGCAAAAGCCTCGTGGAATGTTTTCTAATGCCATTCCAAACAGGAGGACTGAGGGGGCTGCGCAGGCAAACGCAAGAGACCGCTTGTATGGAAAGGCAAATGTGAGGCAGCAGTTCCCAAAGGTACCTGAAACCCCTTCCAGCTGGTGCCTGTCCCTGCGTGGCTCTCGTGGCCGCCTGCTGAGCACGTGTCCAGCCCATGGCAAAGATGGTGCACTGTTGGATTGCTTCTGCTTTCAAAGCAAACTCCTCCTTCAGAACTAGGACAGATGCATCTTCAAATTGCACCCTTACTTCTTTGTAAGGTAGATGCCAGCAGCCTCTTGAGGGTTTGCAGTGATACTTAATTCTTTTTGATATCTTTGAAAATCTTCCTTGAGTTCTGCAGTTGGAGTCCAGGCAGCTCAACCCCAATATAAAATATCACTGTGGGGTGTTGGATGCTGTTTAGTGAAATCACTATCTGAACAAAGCTGTTCAATGACAAAAAATGGCAGAAACGCTTATATTTAGCCAAAACTACAGAAAGGAGCTGGATTTCAGCTCCTCTTTGTGATAGTGGAGGTCAGTGCTCACATCTGATCTAGTTAAGGCTCTTCTGGTTATAGCTCAAAGCAGGACAAGTGCCTTATGTTCACTTTTATAAATAGAAAAGTAGCATCTTCTCATGGTCAGTCTGTCACACAGCCGCACCGCTGCGTGTTCACCTCTGCACTGCACAGCATGCAGTTGTCCTTCTCCAAGCTTGACTTTGTCAGACTGCCGAAACAGCCCAGCAGATTCGTCTATGGGATAACAGCAAACGGAGCCAGCTGCCTGGGGCCATTTCCAGTTTTTGTCGTGTAGTGATCTAAGTGATGCTCTGAAAATAGAGGTGGTGGTGAAAGGAGTTTGTGCTTGTAGAGATTTTTGGAGGTGTAGTACAAGTAGACAGAGTAATTGGCTGCCTAGTGAAGTATTTTTTATATGCATATATTCGTGTTAAATAATGTAGATTGTGTAAGGGAACATTTTGGACTAGTATGAATTGCCTTTATCAGAACCCTTTAAGACCATCTATGTTCCACTTTCTTGACACCAGCACAGTCTGAGAGATTTAGAGGCTGTAGAATTGAAACCGAGAGCAAAAGGTGACCCTGCACTGGAGTTGTACTCTGGACAGCACAGCGTGTTTCTTCCCGGCCTGAATCCTCCAGGACAAGCAGATATCTGTGGTGGTACCGTGACAGCCTTGTGTTCTCACCAGCTGTGGAGATCTATGAAGTGAGGGTTTGTCTGTATGCAGATATGTCCTAGCTTACTACATGTATTCTGCAGGAAGACGTACATCCTCTTTTTGTCTGAAAGATGCTACTTTGGTTTAAGGACAACTTACTTTGCTGGATATCAGGATTTTGCTTGGTGTATGTTGAATCTTTTCCAGTTGGCTGTAGTGGTTTTGTCTTGGTCCCTGGCACACGAGTCTTAAAAGTTCGCGACTATTTCTCTAACTTTGCGCTATTGCCCTTTTGCTGTACCCCCTGGTGCCTCTTTAGTTGGTTAAAGCTAACTTAATTTAAACTGAAGTCTGGTCTGCCTGAATGTGTTTAAAAACGTACCTTATGCAAAACCAGAGCAAACAACGAGCAAACCCTGTGTGTCCTGCATTCTGCCAGCTGCTTTAACTAGCTTTGCGATAGAATTTTGCAGGTTTTCCTTCGATGAGGTTGATTCTTTCCCATCAAAACAGAGCTAGAATGGTTTCATTAGCACGCAGCAGCTTCTGAATACGTGATTGTTCTGCCATATACTGGTAGCAGCTCTCCCGATAGCAATCGAACTGACATTTGGAGACAGATCTGTTGCAACAAAGTGGTATTTGGTTAGAAACAACAAATTCGTGTCCTGGGCTCCATAGTAGTCTTCTCTGTATTTCTGTTCTGTGAACTGGAGGAAGTGGGTTTATATTGGTGTGATGATGGCTTGATAGCTCTGCAGACCGAAAGTCACAGCACCAAAGGAAAGAAGCATCGTGTCAGTCGGAAGCCTTAGTTGCAGCAGCTAAAACATCCACCTGAATCTGTTGCCGTCTATGGATTTTGGAGGACATTACAGATCCAACCTTTGCATCGCAGCTGTACAAAGCTATATTTAACTTTCCACATGGAAACAAAGTGACCTAATGCAGGGTAATATTAAAGATCTAACTTGCATTATGCTTCTGTCAAGATAAATGTTCAGAATATCCCACTCTGCCACATTTCAGATATTAAATTAGCTCTGGAGATGCTAATAAGTAGACGGTTTGGGTAGTTAGTTTGGATTTTAGGGTTGCTTCATTTCTCTTGGCACTCGGAAATCCCAAACAGACTCGTGTTCCTGATGGGAGAGGTTTTAGCGAAGGCACGTGTGACTGCTTTTGAAGGCAGCAATATTTTGAAGAACAAAGTAGTGTGCATATATAAATGGAGATGGAGGAGAAGACTTGCTGTAAACATGGCTAGCATCATTCTGTGATATCATTTGTTAGCATGTTCTCTGGTTTGGAAACAAACAAGAGGCTGTAGGGGAAGTGAAGTCTTGTGTGGAAAGATGCTCAGCTGTGCTGAATGATATTTAAAGTGTGATGTTGAGAAGCTTCAAGTATAAAGCTATACTTTTTTCAGCTTAATCATAATTATTAGGTAGAATTAGACCTCAATTTCATGCAATTTAGAGTTTCTCTTTAGGATAAAATAAAACCTTGGTGAGTTTCTATTTCTTGTCTGCTTAAGTATGTTTTAATATTAGAAGTATTATACTCAGTGGAAATGCCAGGAATTCTGAAATAAAATGGGTTCAGAAATGAGGAATAAAACACGTTGCTGAACTGATTTCTTACTAAAAGACAAAATTCTGATAATTTAAAAAAAACTGTGCTTCAAAAATGCCTAACTGTAATAATGGAAAATATTAGTAGTGCATTCTTTATGGTGATGTGCAGTTTGGAAGTGTTTAGTCTCACTGAGCTTAGAGATAACTTAAAACTTTCTTCTTTCTTTTTTGATTCATTCCAGGACCAGTTTGACAACTTAGAAAAACACACACAGTGGGGTATTGATGTTCTGGAAAAATACATCAAGTTTGTAAAAGAAAGAACAGAGATTGAACTCAGCTATGCAAAACAGCTTAGGTAAGTTGAAATACAAATTCAGGGTTCTGGATTGTGTTTGTTTAGGCCCTAAATTTATTCAAGGTTTGTTGTTTGGGCAACTGAAACTAGACCAAATTAGCTAAGGTGCTTGCTTAAACTTTGCAGGTTCCAAATGGTAACATAATTTCATAGTGAATTTTGCTGGAAATTTTGAAGTCATTTAAAAAGAAAAAAAAGTTGAGGAGACAAAGACACAACAATTGAAACACAATTGACACAATTGAAACAATTCAATTCATCTGTAAATTCTCCATTTCTTTGGCAATTTGTTTCTCTTATAAAGATTCCTTTTAGCTACAGAATAACTTTAGAGATTAGAAATCTAGAAATAATTTACAATACTGTACCTTTATCAACTCTGCTACGAATCCTATGCTTTGTAAATAAAACTTAGTTGATTGAGTAGCATATTAGTGTTTATTCATGGTGTACTCATCGTTAATGGCTAAGGCTTTGGGTCAGTCTTCCACTGTAAGGTGGGGTCCCCCCCCCCATGAAATTGGGGTTGCACAGAGGAGCCGAGGGGGTTAGGAATTCAGCAGAATGGCTAACAGCAAGTTAGCAATCAAGTTGAGCATTTGTATTCATAAGAAAGACTCTTGTTGTATGGGTGCTGGAGAAACTGCAGGTCAAAAGTCAGTCTCTGTCCTTGGACACTTAATATAATTAGTCAGATTGCAGCATATGGTTTGATTTGACAGCTGTGGAATCCTGCTACTGTTCTTGAGATATGCACAGAATCTCTGCGCTATTCAGTAGATGCATCATAAGCAGCTAAATTACTGGAAATTCCTGGTAGGTATTTTCTACTTTGCTGGTTGGACCATCAAGCTGGAGATAAGAATACAAATAAAGTGATCCAGACCCAGAAAAAGGACAAGTCGAGGTCAGATCCAGTGTAGATGGGCAAGAGGGGAGAGGAGCTAAAACCATTCCCAGAATGGATAGCCCCTGGCCTGCATTCCTAAGTAGGGTGGAAGAAACTGGGCCTGACCAAGGGTTAGGCAGAGCCTGCAGTGCAGAGGGGCCCTGGGTCAGAAGGGCCTGCAAGTGCTAAGGTACAAGTGATGGAGGAGGCAATGGGTGATACCTGGGGAGAGGAGTGCAGGGCTGGAGCTTCCTTGTCCCTCCTGCACCTTTTTCTGTTTGATGGTGATGCACTCCTCCCTGCTTCCCAGTATTTATAATAGACACTGAGAATTGAGATTATGGTTGGCCTCAATGTACCCAGACAGCTTCCATGAGGGAGGGATAAGAGTGTCTAATGCTTGTGTTGTTTTTGAAATGCACAGTGTCCCATTATTTACGGAGGGTAGGTGTGTAGCTAAGCCCCTGCTTTTATGGTGCTGTGCTTTCTGGGGGGAATGCCCCAAGGATTCCCCGGGGGGTTTTGCTGTAGACAAGCAGGAAACAGAAGATGAGTCGAGTAGGAACAAATCACTCACATCCTAGGCAATGAGAAGAGATTGAATTACAGAGGTGGAGTGAACTGAAGTAGCTGCATTGGGAAACTCCAGCAGATTATCTGCGTGATTTTTTTTTTTTCTTTTGTCTGCCTAGTGAAGAAGGGTATCTGAGAAACACAGAATTTTTCGAGATGCTGGATTTTAAGTGTGAAGAGTTTGAGGAAAAATAAAAACAAAAGTATTTAAGCAAAGTGGGAGAAAGTCCCAGGCACAGGAAGGCTGAGGCTCTGAACTATTCAATTTGTTTATTCTCATTTTATTTTAACTTTTCATGTAGGATTGCGTTTCTGCCTTCAATTGGAGGTGTGATTTAAAAATTAATACACTCAGCCCTTGGGAGCCCTGTGACACAAAGTTATTTGGAGCCATGTGAGAAGCTAGAGATGTAAAAGGGGAAAAAATGGAGGTCTATCAGGACCTTTATTAAGATAAAACAGTCTTGGGTGTTCTTTAAAAAAACAAACAACAAAAAAAACCAGCATGTGCTTTTAATATATCCTGCCCAGCCTGTGGCAAAACTTTTCTATTTGTATCACGTCTGTTTGGTGTGGAGGGACTGCACCATATCACTGCGTGTCATAACATGCAGGCATACTATAAAAAGGGAGAAGCCAACACAAAATACTCTGATGGGAGAATTTAAATCAAAGTTTTAGTGTAAGAAAGTGCTGAACTCCTTCATTTTTTTTTTGTGTGTGTGGAATTTGTGGGGTTTGTTTGGTGTCTGGGCTCCCTGGAGAGGAGAGAAAGAGACATGAAAGAAGTGGAAATGAGGGAGCAGAGAAAACAATCTGGAAAGACAGAAAATGCTGCAGACGAAAAAGCAAATAGAAACATGAATCAGAATCAGGTGTAGCAGCCAGCAGTGAATCTTAGCAGAACTGCTCTTTTATTCTTTTGTTCCTTCTGCTCGGAAATGCAGAATGGAGCGAATCCTGGGGACCTTGCTCCTTGAGTATGGAGTAGCACCTGCTGCCGGGTGACATATGTGCAGTTTGTCCCTGTGCCCGAGACGAGTAGTGATAAGGACTGGAAAAGGCCTTTGCCTTAGATGGGGCACGGGGGGTCTTGTGCATGAGGAGGACTGGAAATCAGGTTTATTGGTTTTGTTATTGTTACTATTTACATATAATTTACATATAATAACAGAGCCTAATGGGACCTGGTGTATGGACCATACTAAAGTTTTCTTTTTAATTTATATGCATGTATGTGTATTTTTAATTTTAGGAACCTCTCAAAGAAATACCAGCCCAAAAAGAACTCCAAAGAAGAGGAAGAATACAGGTATGTTCATGATATGGAGCTAGGTGAGAGTGCACTGATGTTTGGGAGGGGAAAAATGTTATCAGATCACTGACTAGGATTGGAGGATTGTAAACTAAAGGCTCTGTAAATAATAATTATATAGGACATGATGATAATGTAAATGGCAATTAGTAAGGACATAAATCATACCAGCAGAAGTGGGCTTATAAGGTAGAGATTATGGAATGGAATTTCAAAGAAGTTTGGTTGTTAACTACTCTGTTTTCTCAGGATGTCAGAATTGTAGATGCATTGGGATTGTTTTCTGGACGCCTTAAATTTCCAGCCAGACTGGGTCATCCTGATTCTTTGACATGAATGACCAGACTGTAATCAGCTTCAGCAGGAATAAAGCACTTGTTAATCTAGCCTAAAACTTGAGCAGTCTGTATAAGCATTAAATTACTCAAATGGCCTGCCAACACAGGCTAGCAACTTGATAAAGGGATAATGTTTTGACCCCTCAGGAGAAGTTGCTGATTCCTGAAGAATGAAGTGACAGAACGTACTTGTAACTCCTGAATCCTGGAACAGGGTGCCACATGACTTGCTGCTGTTTGAGGATATTGTGTTGCCCCAACTACCTGCGGTTCGCTTGAGCCTTCAGAGCACATCTCCCTCGTGGAAGGTGGTTGCTATGGTGCTTACAGACAGTGACAGCGGTGTCAGAGCACAGCTCCTTCCCTGACACCAGGGAAATGCATACGGAGGAGGACGGATCACGTGTCACACAACCTGCTTGCCCTTGATGAGAACACCCGTAGTCTTTAGGACAGCCTTGAGAGGAGAAGCCTTCCAAAGGACAGCCCCATAGCCAGGGCTGTAGCCTTTTCCTTGGAGCACTCTGACTTCTTTAAAGTTACTCAACTGTTGTTGAGTAAAAAACTCAAGAGATTTTGATAGGGCATTACCTTGGCTGAAGGCACTGTAGAAGATTGCGGGAGCCTACTGTAGAAAGCTGCTCTCTCTTCAGAGCCTGGCAGGACACTTGAGCCCTTTACCCTAAAATGTGAAATACGGATTTGGATTGGATCTGTATGATTGTATTAATTTAGATTTTTTTGGACCAGACCTCCCAGCTGTTGTGTACAGCTAGTCTAGTGATTCATATTAACAAAGATAACTTAGCTTTTTTTTCTCTTTTAAGTTATCAAGATTGTTTGGAATCAGCTATTTATGTCATTGTTTCCTGAGACATTGCCACTTACATAAGGAAGCTTATATATTATTTGAGTATAGGTCCAAATAAAGACTGTTGTGAGAATATCTTACCAGCACATACGCCTATTTTGCCTGGTATTTTTACCTAGCATTAGGAAGAAATCTCCCTTTGAGTAGCTATGCTATAAATGAGTGTTTTGAGTTTACTGCATTTTTAACACATCTGCTACTGCTGAAAAAGAGATATTAAAATGAAATGGTCCATGTGATGTAGCATAGCAGGTCTTGAGTATTCTTTACCCTTTTAAATATACTGTTCACCTCCTATTTTCCACAGTGCCTCTAAATAACAGCTGGTGTTTTGGCATGTGACCTTTGGGTACCTTGGAACACTGTCTACATTGAGATTGCCTAAAAATGATGCGTTTTCAAGCTTCCTGCTCAATCTGTTCTTCAATGGCTTTTATCCCATATTTTTTGCAGCTGGAGATTTCTCTTGACACAGCATAACTTGACTGTGAATGTGACTGCAAAATGTGCCAGCAAAATGTGTTTTTGCCCTCTGCAGGTACACATCAACTCGAGCCTTCCTAGCCACTTTAAATGAAATGAATGACTATGCTGGGCAGCATGAAGTCATTTCAGAGAACATGACCTCTCTTATCACTGGAGAGCTGACACGCTATGTGCAGGAGCTGAAACAAGAGAGGAAATCGGTAATTGATTGTTTTTCTATTAATAATAATTCCTAAGATAAATAGTGTCAGTGTTCAGTGTTTTACAGATTTAGTATGTAGTAATAAACACGAGCTTTGCTAATGAACCAAGCACTGAGAAAATGTGTTACATGTTCTGGCCAAGACACTGAGCCGTTTGAGTCCCATGTTCTAAAATCCAACAGCGATACCCTTGGAGAATGTCTACTGAGTAAGGTCAGAGACCCGGCTGAGCTGTAGGCTCCGTTAGCCAAAAGCTTGTTTAGGGAAGAGTCCCGTATTGCTGTGCAGAGCATGCATTGCACAGAAAAGCTCTAGTTCTGAAACTCGCTGAAAGTGTCCTTTTTTAGGAAGCTGAATCACGTTTTCCTGTTTTTCTGACAAATGTGGCCAACAAACTGTTTAAAATTTATTCCTACTAAGAAATACGGGGTCCTTCTGGCTTGGTGATGGTGGGATGTCTATTTTTCAACCTGTTATTTTCCAAGACTGCTGGAGTGTTACAGTTTTGTGCACATTCTGTGTTAGCCATTTATCAACCCATTTGCCAGCTATAATATGTGTTCAGAGCTGGTTAATTTACATGTTATCAGCTCTAAAAGACATATAGCTGAAATACAGCTCTTGCCTACTTGGAAATCTGCTTTATGCCCACTCACCCCATGGGGGAAAAAAGGTTCAAGTATTACTGGTACAGATAGATAGAACTGTGCAATGTCAAAAAAAGTTTACTTGTGGTTATAAGAATACATAAACCACTGTCAGTTAATGCCACTAAAACAATTGAAGTATTCGTTAGAGATTTAAAGTAAGATGAAGAGGCACTTGGTATCTTTCTTGAAAGGAATGTGAGCAGTAGCTGTATTGGAGGCTGTTGTTTTTCATTGAGTAGTAAATATGGCTCATGTAATTATCTAATGGATAAATGACAGCAAATTAATGTCAGATGAGTAAGACCCAATATAAAACTAACTTCAAATAATGTATGGACTGATGGATAGTAGCCAGCAACAAGGGAACAGAAGGTGGGGGGGAAGATAGTAAATCTACCTGCTATTCCTTGTGACTTAGCCTCGAACAGATGTCAGTCACAGTGGTTGGTTTTGTGGTTGTAACGTGAATATAAACTGCATATACTGTGAATCTTTGGCTGATTCCTTCAGCCTTCCTCATCTGTGAGCAAGTGGGGTTGACAAGGAAAGTACTTTTGTCTTCAGGCATTTTTCTTACATAGTCTCTCTCACTTTACACTATAAAACACGAAGAATACATCAACCATGCTGGGATCTGCAGGAGGGTTGCCGTGTAAATATCACAGAGGTTTGATGGCCTGGCAAAATCCTGATGTTACAAATTGATGAACTGGGATTTCCAGAAATCTTGCAGTTAAGAGTGCTCCTGCTCACTGCTTGGTGTAAATGGTCATTATTCCAGCAGCTGTTATGAGCTCTAAGGAAAAAAAATCATACCTGGGACTAGGGTTAAAGGTAGGAATGGGGAGAACCACCCTGTTGTCCAGACTCTTCTGTCATCTGGATCAAGTCATTCAGGTGACTTAATACCTGTAAAATGTTATGAACTATTACCATGGGAGATAGGAGTGACACACGGAGGTGTCATAAGTATGCAAGAGTACTTGGCTGTGAGGCAGAAAAAGGTCATGCAAATTTTCATCTTTAGAAGTTTGGGATACTATGGGAAAGATGCACTTAATCTAGGCCATGGAAGAGGAGTTTAATGTTCTTTAAATATGTGGACTTTGCGTGTCTGCATTACTGCATTCCCATGCTCATTGAGCTCTATTGATTGAAGTGGAGTTGCAGCAGCAGTTGATAAGAGTCGTGAATCATGCTACTTTGCTTCCCCCTTTGGCAAGCATAAGCTATAAACCTGCAAAGAGGCAACACAGAACCTACTAGTTGTTTAGTTCCCTGCTGGATAAAATTCATCTTGTATCCACTTTTCAGCTATGTTTGGCTTGTTTGATTACTGTGAAATGTGTGACTCTGTAATCCCTTCTGCATATGATAGCTGCTAATGGTGATAATGTGGGAGGAAGCAGCTAATCAAAATTTGCTGGGATGGCCATGAAGTTGGACGAGGGAGCCACTTGAAAAATTCACAGTATTTTGGCGCTGCTAATGAAAAGTCAGATACTTTTTTCTCTTCTCCTGACATGATTTGGCACTTGGGAGAGTTCTGGGTTGCCCTTAATGCTGTGACCGATCACACACTTTGTTGCATGATGTTTTGATTGTCAGAAGGCTGTAAGGATAAAAAAAAAAAAAAAAAAAAAAAAAAAGAGGCAGACAAAAACAATATTCTTGTGAAACTTGATTAGGAAAGGACAATAAACACTCCTGATTTTACCCGATTATGCATCCTTTTTCCATAGGATAATGCAGCTGAGTATTTACCCAATTGCAGTTGTTTGCCCTTGTAATCGCGCATACACCCTGCTTGTTTTCCACGTGCGGTGCGAGCGGGGAGGAGGGAAAGCTCCTCACACTGTTTCACTTCTTCCCAGATGTCCAGTGAAGTGAAACTCATCACGGGGCAGGTTCCTCCCTTTCACTTCTTCTTGCGCTCTCCTGATCTTAGTGTGTTCGTGCCCTCATGCGAGTACTTCTCGTCTCCAGCAAGGATCCTGATGGCTGCTGCAGGGACCTCCTTTAGGTATCATGCTGTGTATGAAGGTCATGCCCCATCTACCTTCCTCTTGAGGCCAGATGCGCGTGACTGAATTCCACCTCGCTGTGGCAAGGCCTCCGTCACCAAACAACACAAGTGATCTTGTCATGGAAGACTCTTCTGGTATGGAGAAAAAGGGAGAGTTTATTACGAAAGTTTTCCTAACCCTTTTGAGTGGGAACCTAATAGGAAGCTGAAAGGAACCTAGTTCAGATCTTGATGCGTGTGTATGAGAGTACCTGTATATTAGCACTGTATGAAAACATCTAAAAGGTGGATAATTCTAAAGAATTATCAAGTATTTCTTTATCTGTTGGGGCAGTATTTCTTTACCTGTTGGGACCTCAGTTGTACATCTCTTAGCTTTCTTACCACTGCAAAGCTTATACAGAACCATCCCAGATACAGTCTTTATGGAGGGTGGAGATGTTTGGGTTTGATGGTATCTGTCAATTTTGAACCAGTGGAAAAGAAATTTATGGGCCAGATCTGGAAGCCAGTGTTTCCTAGGAAATGGAAGAGCCATGGGCCAGTGCCATGATCTTTTATTCCTCCTCTTGCAGAAGGATTTAAAACCCAAAACATCACCTCTTCTTCCTACCCTAGTTTTTAGCTTTAACATCAGATCACTCTTTGAGAAGCCCCTGAGTTTGATCTCCTACAGTACTTAAGCACAGCTGAGCACGCAGCCTTTAAGGCCCTGATTAGTCCCATAGAAAGGATTTGCGTACAGGGAGTTCTCTTTCCAGATAAACTGGCCTCTCTGTATTTGAGCTCAGAGCCTCGCTGGCAGCGCTCCGGGCCTGCTGCCTTGAAGGCAGCTGGTTCAGCCGCCCGGAGAAGCCCTCGAGGAGCAGCTGGTGGCTGCCAGCAGCCCTGCGGCTCCGCTCCCCCGTGCCGCGGAAACACAGCGCTGCCCTGCACGCAGCAAGAGGAGTCGCTCCGTTCTTCGGGAGAAATCACTCAGTTCCAAGTTAAGATTTGCGGGAAAATGTCTTTATAAGGACTTAAGCTGTCATGTAGCGTGAAACAGCAAGCTGTTATAAATATTACAACTGCAGAGTGTCTCTCAGCTTTGTGCTTGTTTTATGTTTGCTGTTGGCCTGTCTCACAGGAGGCCTGAGCAGCTAGTTCTGTTTGTGCTGTGCAGCTGATTCGATCTTTGTCTGAAACCTGAGGAACTTTGGTCCTAGTGGTCTATGATTGTGATTCCTTTGGAAAATGTCCCTGCAGGAAGAGACGTTTCCGGTGCAGTTAGCCTCAATTTTGATTAGATATTCATATATTCATATAATCTGTGTCAAGGGAGACCTGGCTGATGGCTGCCTATTACAAAGAGTAATACTGGCTTTAAAGTGGCCCAGGAGAAAGGGGTTATACCACTATGTGTAAATATAGTCGTGTATTTCATGTCACTGTTCATAGGAATGTGTCTTGCCAATGTTACTGTTATAAGTGACAGAGATAAGACCTTGAGAGCATGTTGCTATTCTTGGAAACAAAGATATCTTCTGAAGAAGCAGTTTCCTGTCTTTTCAGGTCAGAAGAAAAACATTTTAACGTGGCTTTTTTGCAAGCTGCAGCTAGGAAAATGGGAGAAAAGTGGTAGCATTCTCTAATTCCAGTCTCTACATATGCTTTAATCACTGGTTATTATCTTGTGAATCACTTGTAACAAAAATAGTCTAACCTGTAGGAGAAATTGCTACAATTGCTAGCCATTAATAGTACTGACTGGCTATTGATCCAAACTGAGAGAGCCTGTTATAAGTCAGAGACAAGGGGTTCACGTGGTTGGTTTCTGAGATTCAGCATCCCTGTTAGCTTGCTGGTACTCTGTGCAACTCAGGCAACCCTTTCACTTAAAATACAATCATTCCTCAGCAAAATCATCAGCTGTAGTGTCCTTTATAAGGTGCTTTTAGCTGCATCTTGCTTCTCTACTTCTATGCCCAAAGGTCAGAAAGAAGCTAACAGGCATCTTCCAAGCTCTCATGAAGCGTATGGGCAGGTAACCTCTTTTGATACCAAGGGACAGTAGCAAAAATAACCCTCAGCCTCTTGTTGCGACAGCGTTGGCAGCCACAGGCGCTGGATTGTAGGTAACTCTCCACATTTTGATGGCCGCGGGTGAAATCCGAGCCTGGCAAAAGTCAATGAGGGTTTTGTCTTTGACGCTGTGGTCGGGGTTTCTCCGCAGCTGTTACGAGCTCCGGCAGCAGAGCAATGAAAAGAGCACATGGACTTGTGTGATTTGATTGAAAACTAAAGAAGGAACTAAGCCTACAATGGGCTTTTACTTGGGTTCACTGTTCTATTGAAAACTCTTCTTCCTTTACTCCAAATCATTAAACTAGCTGGATATCCCATGAGCTAAGAGGCTTTTAAAAAATATTCTTTGTTTTCTAAAAAGTTGATGTAATCTGCGCTTTTTCTATATGAGCTACTTAATGCTGTGCTGAACATGTCTCAAGTCTTTCCAGCTCTTGTGAGATCGCCCAGAATCTCAATTCCGGGGCCTTACCCTGGGAACACAAGTCCTGAATAGAGACATCCAGGGAAAAGGCAGCCAAATATGGATGGCCGAGAGCCCCTTGCGAGTTCCTAGTTGCGTTGTGCTCCAATACACGGAAAAGGAGGACAGCGCTGGTCACGCGGCCGAAACAGTCTGGCTTGGGCTAATACTGTGTTTGAAGCTATTTCATGGGTCTAATGCTTGGGTAAAATATTTTGCAGAGAAATCTTCAAGTTGTTAGGGTGACTGCTGGTGTATTTAATTGCCCTAGGTATAGATTAAGGGAAATTAGAGGAAATGGAGCAATGACCGTTCTTAAAAGAAAACTTCCATTTTAGCATATACAGAATTCACCTCCTTATGGCTTTTTCATGTGAGCTAAAGTTGTAGCACAGGCCTTACAACATCTGAAAAATGTGTACTGTGTTTGGGGGAGTGTTAGTGCCTTGAAAAAGAATATTTTCCTTGTTACATGTTCCTTTTGCATCCTTTTCAACATCTCTCAAAGGACTTGGCTTTTCTGTTTCACTGTTTTGCTTTGGGGAATGTTGTTTTTAATCTGCAGCAGATTGCTAGCACTGCTGTTCTATGTGTGCTTTGATTGGGGTGGATGTAGGAAAAAAGGAGATTGGAGGAAATCATGGTTTACAAAGAATAACCATTACTGCTGCAGATGTCTTTCTGGCATGTTTGCAGTATAATATATTAATTTGGTGTCTATCTTGTAACCCGAATGCTCAAATGGAAAGCCTGATTAGGGTGTGGTTTGAGCTTTCTGTTTGGAAAGAAAGGCAATATTCTCTATCACTATGACTGTGCTGACGAAATGCTTGTGACTAATTAGGGATGGTAGTTTTCCGTATGACTTATTAAACCACCAATTGTTGATTAACCAGTTAAGGTTTTCATTCCATTAAAAAAAAAAAAAATCTTTAAAATTTCTATTTTGAAACCTCTTCAAGAAAAAAATTGATCTTCAAGTTATTTTTGCTGTTGTTTTTGCTAAACATTGAAACAGAGCAGGAAGACTTTCGCTGCCTCAGAAGATTTTTCAAGTCTGTTAAAGGAAGTGAGTTTGCAGAAGTTGAAGATAGTGCAGGGTTTGAGGAAACTGGAGGCTTCCTGTATGACTTGAAGCAGATCACTTAATTGTGCTGTCTCGGTTCTCTTATGTATAAAACAGACTGTTGAAGTAATATAGATAGTTGGAAGTAGGATAGTAGCTAGTGCTATTGCTTAGATGTTCGGTGTGGAATGAATTTATGGAAGATGGGAATTTTCTTGGAGGATAGAGGGTTTGCAGCAGCAGAAGGACACTCGGTGTTTGTTAGGTTCATTGTCACGTGCAATAGTCTCGTAGCAGGGATGTGTATGTGATGACTAAAATTGAGGTTGTAAATATACTTGGAAAATAGTTGAAGTAATACCTGTGTATCAGTGAAATCCCAGAAACATCATCCTCTTGCATTCCTCAGACTGCCGCTCCATCATATGGCATTTTGCTCAGGTGAACTCTTCAATAATCCTCAGCAATGCCCATTTTACATCTTCTCCATTACTGTAATGGAGCTTTTTAAAGCAGCAAAAAAGCAAAGAATGCAGTTTTACTGCCCAGGCTTACTGCCTATTTACCATGCAATTTAAGCACTTTGTAGAGTTAAGTTTGCAGAGACCATAAATTTGGAAATGGGATAAATAACAAAAGCAAGAATAAAATACCATTTTTTTGAATAGCTTGAAAGTAGTTTAAAAATACGAACTCAAGTTAGCAGGTATGCTTTTGATTTCAGGTTTATCATCCTGCCCAGGAGACAGAAATTGAACAGTTGCTCTGTTGAAATAACCTGGCACGTTGCATGTGTGTGTTGGTCCTCGTGCCCCCTAGGTTTATGGGTCACTGGGAGCACTAGGTTTCAGGCAGACCAGCTGCTCCCAAATCAAGTCCCTTCATCCTTTCCAGCGCAGTCGGCAACAGGGATCAGGGGAGCATGCGGAGGATGATGAAGGCTGGAGGCAGGAAGTGCAGTTTGGAGTCAGCCAAGTCATTTTACTTGCAGCTTCGCTGCTTTAAAAACCTCCACATACTCCACACTCATTAGCAAAATGTTTGTACGCTATTACAGTACAGTGTTAAATTGTAGTTGCTCCTTGGACTGTTTTCCTAAGTTCTTAATTAAAGCGAAGCCTGAAATTAAGAGCATTTCAAAGCCCTGTAGCAAGGAAGATGCAGTATCTTGGTGTCACACACAGACTTTAGAGGAAATGGGAATTCAGAAAAGGAACTAAATTCCCCTTGGAGACTTCCTCTCATCCCACCACTGCAGCAGTTTTCCAGTTGCATATTTTTTATCGTATCCCAGTGCAGAGAATGAGCTTCTGGAGGAGCCTGGGAAGGTGGCAGAGGTCTGAACCACAGGATTATCCACGGAGGGCTCTGCAGAGCTGCTGCCGTTGGGCTGCGTCGCCTTTTATGGCCTTGCTGCTTCACACTCCATGTTTCCAGTAGGTAGGAGCAGGACAGGCTGATCCAAGTGTTCTGCATGCCTGTAGTTAAAACATTAGTGACCCTGTGCCTCTCTTCTGCACTTGGGGAGGTTTGCAGAGAGATAAACACCATCCACTAGAGCACGGGGTGCCCCTGCATTGGGCAGCAGTGAGTTCCTGCTCACAGAGGTGCAGGGCAACAGGGGGACAACCTGGAGTGCTCCCGGCGGTGGGCAGCTCTCCCGCTCGCCCTGCCAAGCTGCAGGCTGCTGTCAGGCGTTGTGTGAGATGGAATTGCAGGTTTTAGCCTAAGGAAGTTGACTTCTCAGCCATGTTGGGGCTGGCTTGTCTGGTGGAATCAGAAAGGCTGCTAGGAGATGTCCCCAGCACATTTACTGGGAAGTCTTGTCTCTGGTGCAGGCAAATATCAGTTGCTTTAGTGGAAAATGCAGGAAACAGCAGCAGCCAACTGAAGTGCTTGAGGCACTTGTGACCCCAGTGCTTGGTGCCAGGCTGGTTCTGAAGTTAAAGCTCTTTTTTATCTTTTATTTATATATATACACATATATATACACACATGTATATGTGTGAGATATATGAATTTGGGACCTTGGTGAGATATATGAATTTTGGTGAGATATATGAATTTGGGACCTATCTGGCCATGTGAAACCTGTAGCTTTTAAGCTCACTATGTGAAACTTTGTATTAAAATAAAACATCCTGGTCGCAAGCAAAATTCTGTAATGGGAAAGGCTACTCTCTCTTCCTATTAGTAGTTTTTGTGTATTATTTTGAAAGGTGTTGTGTAAGCAGAACAACCTGTTCTGGCATCAGCTGGGGACTGCATTAGAGTTTGTGGTCTCTTTTTTCCAGCCACATTATTCACTTGCGCAGTGATCTCGAACAATCGCTTCTCTTCAGGAAAAGTGAGGCGTGTAGAAGATAGCGGGGGTAATAGTTCCTCAAGCATATCCCCCTCTTGGAGGAAGAGCATTGTGTAAGGGCTAGGAGTTACTTAAACTGACTAAAAGATTCTTGCTACGAAGGCAGCTGTGCGTGTGAGAAGCTCCTCTGTTTTAAAGAACATTATCGGCTAGGAGGTAGCTGACATCTCCATGTGCCCAAGTTTATGGGAGAGGGGGATTTCTGGAGGGGTGCAAAGTAGGGAAGCCCTCCCAAAGGCAACAAACATCCAGCTCCACAAATGCAGCCTAGCTATGCAGGAGGAAGAGACTTTTGTGTTGAGACTGAAGGAAAATCAGGTTAAATATCAGTTGCTGGAATATGTCAATCAGAGGCATCCTGGTAAGCTCCACGCAGAGAGAAATTTTAATTCCACTCTGGTGCTCAGTCAGTAACCAAAGAGATCCTCTTCAGATGAAAGTGCTTAAGATTTCGTAGTATAGCAAACCAATAATTACGTGTTACAGTCAACAATACAAGGTAGAATTGCTAAAGAGATTAATTAGACTTTGTCTAAATAACGGCTATAATTGATGCAAATATACATCTGCAGCCTGCTGAGACATTGGATAGTCATCGTACACCTGCTCCGTTTTCCAGAGCTGCAGAACCAGCTGTCAGAAACATTTCTGTTTTTTCTCTAGAGCTCCTTGAACATAATTGCCTGTCTGTTCTTTTGTTGTTCAAAATGTTTTCTTTTTCTTTTCTTTCTTTTTCGAAACAGCACTTCCATGATGGCCGAAAGGCACAGCAGCACATTGAGACTTGCTGGAAACAGCTTGAAGCGGTAAGTGGAAACTTCTGAGATGTGACATTTAAGCCATTTTTACACTGTCTTCACGGACATGCTTCCAAACATGACGTGTGAAAAAGAAGGCTAGATGGATAAAAGCTCTGAAAACTGAAGAAACGTGGTATTGACAACCCTGCTGTCTGAAGTACACTGGGAGGCATGATAGAAACTGATTTAATGATACACTTGGCTTTCCCCACGATCTGTGTATATCACAAGTAGCGTTTCATTTGATATGACTTAAAGTGTGCTGAGCGTTCCAGGAAATGCTGAGTCCCTTGGGTCCTGTTTAGATATTCCTCTGTAAGCTGAATAGCTTCCTACTGCACGAGTACCTTGAATAGGCCCAGCTCTTGATTATGGTGCTGTTCCTCATAAGTAAATAAATTTGGAGATCAAGATTTATTGCATGAATATGCAATGAAGTAAGGGGAGAAGAGGAACAGGAAAGGAAATAGTAGTAGCTAAAAGTCCCACTCAAACATGTGCATCTTGCTTGTTTTCTGTTCTGAAAACAAGGGATTTAGATGTTGGAAAAGAGTGATTTGGGAGACTAGATGTGAGTAGATGTTGGTGTTAATTGGGAAAGCTTTGAAATACCAAAGATTTTGTGTGCAGATTGGAGCAAAATATGTGTTTATGGCCACTTTGTTGTTCAATTAATATGGAAATATATGCCAGTGTCAACAAGCTAGTCCTAAAACCTCCTTGCACTAATTACAGCAGATCAGCGTAAGGGCAGGATTGCTTTTTAGCTTTATTTTGCAAATTATGTCTTTTTCACAGCAATGACTTTCCTTTTTCTTCTCCAGAGTAAAAGGAGGTTTGAACGGGATTGCAAGGAAGCTGATAGAGCACAGCAGTATTTTGAGAAAATGGATGCTGACATCAACGTTACAAAAGCAGATGTTGAAAAGGTAAGCCAGAGGGAGGAGGGCCTGTTTGTCAGCATGCATGTGGTTAGATCAATTCCTCAATCCTACCAGAACTAACTCTCTGAGGCTTCACACTTTTCTTAAGTCTGTCCATAGGCTGATTTAAAAAAAAAAAAAAAAAAAAGAGGTGTCTCTGCAGGGACCTGCATTTGCATAAAAGCTATAAAGATTCAGTGAAAATACTGAAGTGTAAGGGTAACTCAGTCTAACATAGCTGGTGTGGCTAAAATAAGCTTATGCAAAAGCAATTTTAACTAAAAGCCTAGATTCTGTAACAGACAAGCTTTTGAGGAGTCCCCGAAGAAACAGGTGCTTGCAGTTACCCACATGCTGTGTCGTTGGAAGGTAAACCTGACTTCATATGTTGTGGAGCATCACTTCATGTGTCCCCATGGCATTAATTGTAGTGAAATATCACCAGGATGGCTGTTCTGTGCAAGATGCTCAGCAGGATCACTCTTCATGTTGAGGAGAATCCTGAAATGTTTGGCTGTCACACATGAGATTTAGCTTTTATTTTTATTACACTTGCTGTCTGGTTGCAGAGCTGTTTGTGGCTTTTCACACATTGACCCCAGTGAGCAAAGCTCCTGAGCTTAACTTTAAAACATCCATTTAAATGTTGCTGTTTAGTGTTTTCTCACTTGAGTTTGAATCGGATGCGCAGTGTTTAAACGTTTAAGTGCAGTGATGCCTTTGTCATTTAAGAAAGCAACAGGAAGGGAGAAGACACTTAAATGACTTCTGTTCTTGGCCTACACATCTGCTCAGAAGATGCAATGTGGTATTTGTGATCAAGATTGTAGCAGTGTGTAGGGGTAGTTTTGTCTTCCACAACAGTTTGAATCGCATAGGTGGAAAATAGTCAGGATGTTCGAACAGGTCAAGACATGATATTATATGCAGATTTCAGTGTGTACTCTGAAATAGAGTACAATTTAGCATGTGTGGAAAATCAGACCAGAAGTGTTCTGTCTTCATTTTACTCTTTACTGAAGTTAAATTCTTGTTTCCTCTTGTGTGAAGTTGAGATCGTAGAGCCGGAGACACTGCTGTTATATATGAAGATCTCTAGCATTGAAATCCGTATACAAATGTACAAAACCTTTTGTTGCGACATCAGGAAGGGAAAATAAAACATACATAAAAAATGATTTAAAGCCCAAAATTTCCATTGCAACATGTGGGTTTTGCTCTTCAAAAAGTCCGCTTCACTCTGTTAATTCAATTTTGGTAAACCATTTAGTGCCAATTTTCCATAGATCTGTGTGATCCTAAAATGTTTCTAGTATGCTGAGCATCATGGAGGTTGGGTAGCAGGTGGCATCAGGGATGCACATATTAGAAGGAAGGTAAATGAAAAGCAAGCTAGAAAATTTCCTTGGGAGTGTTATTGAATATCAAAGAGAAGAATATCCCTGTCATCTCATCACTTTTTAATTCTGTATTGCCTTCTAGGTTTGTCAGGGCACTTCACAGATGAATGTGTATTGAAGCTGTAATGCCATGTGCATCCTTTCTGCCAGAGAAAGATCATCTCTGCTCCCTCTGTGTAAAGTGATTCCCTTAGTTCTACATCTGTTTCTAATGCTGGCTCTTTTTTTTTTTTTTTTTTTTTTTTTTTTT
>JAVCKT010020107.1:3922-40954 GCA_032273925.1 Rhynchotus rufescens | reverse complement strand
CTAACTTACAAGCAGCCGATGTCCGCAGAGGGGATGCCCAAATGCAGAGCACGGTGCGGGCTGGCACAAACGATTTGTCAGCTTGGTTTAGTAGAGCAAGAATGGAAACCTTGCCGTGTTACAAAGCACTGTACTGTGAAAGCTCCTAAACGAAGTGGCCTGTGCAGCATGTTGATGGCAGCAATGGGAAAACTAGAGGCCTCGCTGCTGCCTTCCGCCCCGTTTGGCTGGGGGGATGTGTGCTTTTAAAGCAGCTCTCTTTCACAAACCACAGTGGAGTTGCTTTAATTTTTTGACCATTTGGGGAAACGGGCTGTGTGGCCAGCGTGGAGTTGGTGGACATATAAGGAAGCGCTGTATTGTTTGCTCCTTCTCTTTGGAGCTGCAGTCACTAAAAGCTGACATCTTTATGGGAGAACGTGGCGCTCGATGGGGTCTTTGCAGACTTGGTGCAATTTAAAAGCCAACTGTTTTTTCTAAAGCTTAATCTTCAAAGCATTTTACAGAATCTGCATTCAAAGAGGAAGTGGTTGAGGCAACCGTGTGAGGCTTGAGAGTTTTTGCTGCTTTTGATTTTCTTAGCGTTTGAGGGTGAGGATGCACTTGACAGGAGATGCACAGTATCAGACAGGGCCTTCCTGGAGCACAGCCACAACTTGGGGTCCTCGATACGAATCCTTGTGCCACAAAAGAGCGTTCACTTCGACTGGGGCAGCATCACCTGAGCTCTGTGCAAGTCCAGCAGTGCAATCCTGAAGTTGGGGCTAGTCATATGGGTTTATTTTTTGCATTAGCAAATGCAAAAGTTAGCAGTGCATTTTGCACTGAATCCTTCGTTGCATCAGGAGGATTTTGCCTCCAGTGGTTTTGAGATTAATGTGAATGTTTTCTGGGTTTTAGGAGGTAGCAAAAGACTTGAAGTACGAACTTGACCTTAGTGAGAAGCTCCTGACTTTGCTGTAAATGTGTGTGGTTTGTTTTATTTAATTTACTTTTTCTGGAGTTTTTGTTTGTTTCAACTGGTTTGCATTCAGCAAGTCTGACCTGCACCCAGAAAGGCTGAGTTTGTTTAGAGATTTTATTCACATCCTGTGATGTGCTGACAGTTCTTCTGGTGCTGTGGGATTTTCCTGTTTAATTTGCTCCCCTAGGTTCTTATAGCTGCTTCAGTTTTTGGAAGTCAGCTGACAGTTTGAAATAAAACTTGCTCCAAAATGCAGAATAATGGTGCCATTGCTTCTTTTTTTCCTTGAAAATGATTGTTTTCCTCTCCCACTGTATCATATCTAAAAAGAGGCAAAAGCTTTATGGTTTAATCCCTGTGCTGCTTCTACATTTTTTCCCCTCCCTTCCTGAAATGGAAAAGCTGAGGCAAATGGGAGTAATTTCAGTAATTTAAGTAATTTCAAAGTTGATTGAAAACTCTACATGCTCTGTGACCTTTCATATAAGGCTGTACCTGCCTTGTCCAAGGCTCTTTGTGTCCCAGAATAATTTAATACTGGCGTAAAGCCATAAAACCTCATGAAGCAGTATCACCATGGCATTAATATTCTTTGTGGTGAATAAAAGTACAGAAAGATGCCAGACATCTGAGGCTTCGTTCTCTTCTGACCCCACATTCCCTGGCTGCTCGCTCCCAATTTTCATGGGATATAAAGAGTCTGCATGTCCCCTCTTGCCCATAGAAGACGCGTCCACTTGCCCAGCCCTGGGCAGATGTGAGCTGACTCACTGGCAAGCTCTTACTGAGCACAAATCTAGAAATGCTGCTGCTGAGAAGGACTCTTGGAAGAAACTGATCTTCCTGCCTTTGCAAATGGAGTCACTGTCAAGTGTTAAACTATTCTCCCAGCCTCTGTTGCCCTGAGACGCAAACATTTTCACTAAGAATTTACATGTCCCTACAAAGAAGGACACTCTGAGATGTTTTTACTTAGCCCCCAGAGACATCTCTTACCTGGACTTCCTCGCTGCCCTTCGGACCCCACTTCCAGTCTGCTTTTTCACAACAGATGGGTCTGGGTGCAGCCCTGACACCTTTCAAGCAAACCAGAGAGGAACATTTTCAGCCCAGAGCCAAATTATTGCAGTGTACGGCCCCAAGCTTTTGAGCAGCTAAGACTGTCAGCAGGAAATTCTGCAGTGTAGCCAGAGATTTTGGGTTCCTTCCTTCTGCCCATGAGAACTACTAAATGCACTTAGTTTTTCAGGAGATGCAGTTACCTGCCCTGTGATAACTGGGCTTGTCGGGTGCATCCTGAATTTCTCAGCGCTGCTTTATAAAGATATTTAGAAGCTGGAAACGTTCCACAGTCTCTTTGCCATTAATATGCTGAATATTCGTCCACCTGCAGCAGTGGATAATTCCAGGGACGACTCTCCTCCCTGCCTGCTGTGGTTTTGTGAGTGCATCAGCAACATCCCAGTGCAAGCTGCAGGCAAGTTCAAGAAGGTCTGGCCTCTACAGCTCTTATCTGAGAGGCAGGGGTTGCACAGGACTCTCCCCACGTTCTCTGCGTAGCCAGTTTTGTGTGTGCCCATTAGGCAACCGCTTTCTTTTGCTCTGCGGATGGCGCTTGCTAAACCCTTCTGTGGCTCTGCAGTTTGGGCCAGATATCCCATTAATTCAAGCGCAGCCTTGGTAACGTGATTGAAGGCCATTATCTTCACCTTAATATAATTTTTTATGGGTAATGCAGCCATCTAATGATCTCCTTTTGGAACTGCTCCCTTCCTAATGGGCAATGACGTGTATAAATGTGGGGAGTCCCTCAGGACCATCCATCTCTTGCATCTCTGGACCATTAATCCTTGTTTACAGCGCGCTGTTGGTGACGCTCGGGGATGATACAGCAGCTGTTTTCTGCTTAGACTCCTCACTAATGCATAAGTTTGGATTTCTACTGAATCAAGAGCTACTGACTATAGCAGGAGTAGCAGGATAATTTAATAATATCCTTATATATCGTGTGCAAATAGTGCATTTAGTGTTAGGAGATCAAGGAACACAGGTATTGGTCAGCTTGAGAGTCAGATAAGGGAAATGCATCCAAACAAACATTTCCCTTTAGTAGGGCTCTTTAATAATGCCCTACACTACACAATTGTCAGGCAATTTGCTAAAATGCAGCCATATCAGGAGGGGAACTGGATTACCTTGGAGCAAACATGGTAGGGAAGGAAAGGGAATGTTTCTGGATTAAAGATCAACCCTTTTTGAATAAAAAAAGCATAACATAAGAAGCATTCTTTGAAAATGCAAAGCAGTTTATGTTTAAATGCTTGGAAAAGTAGTTTGCAATTCTTACTCTGTCAAAATACCAAAAGAGCTTTATTTTACCTGCGTAAGAACCAAGTGAAAGTAAAGATGTCAGAATTAACCATATATTCTGTAAAATGTTCAGTGTAACAGCAAATGTGCTGTAGCTATAAAGTTAGGCTTTAAGGCAAGCAGATGAGTATAAGGAACGGCG
Source organism: Rhynchotus rufescens (assembly GCA_032273925.1). Lineage (NCBI taxonomy): Eukaryota > Metazoa > Chordata > Aves > Tinamiformes > Tinamidae > Rhynchotus > Rhynchotus rufescens. Next base: position 37,478 of record JAVCKT010020107.1, on the reverse strand, counting down.
TTGAGCCCAGAGCATGCACTGTGCATTGCCTGTGTTTGTGAAACCTTCCTGCAGAAACATGGTTAGAGCCATGTCCGGGATGGCAAGTGTGAACTAAGCAATCTGTTCCACAGTCTTGGAATAATTTCCATTGTTTGCATTCAGTACGTGTGTGTACACACTGCAGAAATTAATTGGCTTATATTAATGCAAGCTCTCCAGAAATCATTTAAACTTTAGCAGCCTCTGTTCCAAGTACCTGTCATCTTGTCACCTCCTGCCTCCTTTCCACGTGTCTTCCCCTCACTATGTGAGCCCCTTTCTTTAGTAATAACTCGATTTCTTGAACTATTCTGAGGGAAGTGGATTTCTCCAAACTTTAGACCGGTTCTGCACGTAAGCAAGGATTACCCTATCACGCCTTGGTCCCCAAGGCAATTTTTTGGTCTTTGTGGCATTGGGACTGCTGCGCAAGAAGACAGAGATTTGGTTTCGGGGCATAATTAATTCATTAAGGCCTTAAAACAGTGTATGTTGAGCGATGGGGTTGTTCTGGGGTGTTCTACAGCGGTACTTGCTGCTGTTCCTACTTCTTATGTAATGGTCCTCTGCTTACATAACCTTTAGACTTCACTCAGCACTTTGCAAACAGACTTGACAAGATAAATTGGATACGATAGACAAGAAATATCTACGTGCTTGCTTTATACGTGGGAAATGAAGCCCTCAGAAATTCTTGCAAAGGAGTCTATGGCAGAAGGGAGATCTATAGCCAGGTATGTGAGGCCTTGGGCTGACTTGTTTAAGAGTTCGAGTTAACATCGAGCTGCCAGAGCCTGTTCATCAGTCAGCAGCTGTGTTTGCAATCGTGCTGCCGAGCTGGTTGGCTGAGAGTAGGACTGGCACGGTTAGGTGAGGCCTTGTTGCAAAATAAATAGATATAATGCAAATATAAATGGGAATATATGTGGGTTTTAAGTAGTGCAGATAGGATCAGAGCAGTTTGAGCTGTGCTAGAGCACCCCTCTCGTTAGAGTTTCACTGATGTTTTATTACTTGAGTATTTCGTTTGTATAATCTGGCAGGGTGACGTGGAATGCTGGTGCAATAGATAACACTTCCTGAGGTTTGATCATGAAGGTTTTCCATTCCCCGTCAGCCGTTTGCTCATTTGTATATTATATTCGGCCAAGAGATTTCAGGCATACACAGACTGTCAGATTTTTTTTTCCATCCTTGCTAGCATTAAAAGTAATCATCTTTCATATGCCTTTTTTTCTCCCCCTCCCACCTGTTCTCCTGCACATTCTTCCTCCTCACTTGTCTCCCTTTCAGAAGAAAGGATTTTGAAGCCTTTTTTTGCTTGCCAGCTCAGAGAGATCAGCCCAATGATTGCAAAATAAACAATGGTGCTTGGTTTGGAGGCGACGTAAATCAGAGCCTGAAACCTTGGCCCTGTTTTGGAGCCCGTGGCAGGATTCCTGCTCCGCTTAGCGGCTCCGTGGGCACTGCCAGCCTTGCTGCTACCAGGAGGTGCCCGCTGCCCTCTTTGCAGCAGAGCATCTGTGTAGGCAGGACCAGAGGCTGCAGCTGAAAGAGTCTGGGAGCAATCGAAAGCATTCCTGACATTGGTGAAGTGTTTCCGAGTCTGCCTTTATCATTAACTTATTCTGAAAGGTTTGAGCGTTTTAGGGGGGAAAGGAGGGTTTTTTGTATGCGTGTCTGCATTTTGGTCTGCTCCTGGATCTGCCCGAGACAGGTCTGTTTTGGCAGGCGATGGCCTGGCAACCATCTATCTCCTGTGCTGTCCAAGGGCTGTTATTCTTTTGAGGGGAGGAGGCGACAGGGAAGAAGAAAGGGGTTTTCACCCAGGCCTCGTCTGGAAACTGCTGCTCTGGATAAGAGCAACTGCCGAGGAGCTGGACTGCTCCCCTTGCTGTGGAGCAGCTGAATGGCAGCCAAAGGTTTTTTTTCTGCCCTTTTCAGTTATTCATATCACTCCCACCACAACAGCCTTGAGGAGTTACATTTTTGGTCTGTGTAAACCCAGAAGACAGTGTCTCTATTGACCCTGCTCCTGTTGCTGGAATGTGTCTTAGAAAATTGTTCTCAGCAAAAAAAAAAAATAAAAAAAAAAATCTGCATTTTTTTTTTTTATCGTCACTGCAGACTGAAATGGCAGAAAGTGTGGTGCTCTCCTCCCTCCTCTACCCCCCAAAGTTCTCTTGAGCTTAATTACCTGTTTCTTTGATTCAGAACCTGACTTTAGGGCAGGGGAAAGTGAATGCAAGTAATGCAGGACATGAATTAGTTCCAGCTTTGATTCTGTGAGCATCATGTTATTCATGGCAACGGGCGAGCCTTTCCTCTCTCCTCTGATATTTGCTATGCCAGTCATGACTGTGCGAATGTTTTCTCTAATTCGTTAACTCTTCTCTTGTGGGCTTTGCTCAAAAGGAACTCGTCCTGTTTGCAGCTCGCTGTATAGGGCTTTCATAGTACTATATATTTGCAAGGACTCCCAAGAACTTTCCTTATCGATAATTCTTCCATCGCATTCTCTCATGTGCAGTGACTATCCCTACAAAGCTGCATCATGCTGTGAAGTGATGAAGTTTTCAAGCGTATGTTTTACAAGAGGAAAAGTAGATTGAGCTTAAATGCAAAATTTGAAAATAAGCAGCATTTTTTTCTCCTCCCAAATCTATTGAATGAATGTGCTGTTTTCTTCATGATGCAGAAAAGTAACCTCATTTTTTCCCCCTTTAAGAGGGGGAGAGGAGGTTTTTTGTTGCATTACAAGCACCTAGTCTTGACACCTCCCTTGCAACTGAGAAATCTGGTGGTCTGTAGGGAATGTGGGTTGTGGTTTCACCTGTGGTGCAGGAAACTCGCATGCGTCCTCAGTCACCCTGCCTGCCTGAAGGGAGAGGGGACATTAACTGGAAAGTGTGACAACCTCGGTGCCCTGTTACTGAGGTTAGGCCTAGTTCTCCCAAAACTGCCTTTTCCAAAGCCATGTCCATCTCCTAGAAAATACCTTTCAGATCAAATATTTGAAGCTTAATTCCAAGAAACGTGAAAAATACCCTCTCTGAAGCCATTTGTGTGCAGTAAAGAGCAGTCAAGAAGGTAGAAATGTACTTGTATTAATTTTCTGTGAAGCTCAACTATAAATTGCTCCTAAAATAGGCTCTTCCATAAAGCTCCTGTGACTCCGTGCAGCTCCAGGCCACTGCAGCCGTTGCTCTCACTGTTGAAGCTTAATGTCACCATCTCCTTTTTATCATTCTGGGTTTCCTGCAGAGTACAGGAGCCTGGCTATAAAACAAATTCTGCTAATACTAAAAGTGATGATATTAGAGTAAGTGACACAGTCAGTGAAGTCATAAAAAAAAAAAAAATCCAGGCTTCTTTGTATTTTTATTTTAAGATCAAAATATCTCACTGGAAAAACATTTAAGCCATTTCAAGCTTGCCAAATGCATGCAGTGGCCAGGAGAAACAAAACATCACTGGGGCACTCATAGAAAAAACCTTGTTTTTTGGAACATACCCAGTTTTCCTTACTCATGTGCTGTCTGCTTTTATTTGAGGCCAGTTAAGATAACTTTGGAAACTGAGAGTCTGCTCCTTTTATCCTTTTAGTTCTGAGCTGCTTTGCTTGTAGCCAGCTAAGGAACTTGCTCATGAGAAATGAGCTCTGAGGGCTTGATGTGTCTGGCCTGCAACGTGCAATAATGGATTCGTTGTTGTTCTGCTTCAACAATGGAGTGGAGGGACAAATTCCTGAGTTGCACTATTAAAAAGAAAAAGAAAAAAAGACCTTAAGTGGCCTTGGGCCTTCCCTAGAAGTAAGCCCAAACAATGGGTTGCTCTTAGGTACGTGATGAGAACGGGCTGCACAAACGGACGTTGATCTGCAGCAGCTGGGTGCTCTGGGTGCTGAGGACCCGCATGTTCCTCGCCCAGCTGCCGGCCTCTCCGTGGTCGCTTGGTCCAGCTGCTCTGTGTGTTGTACCAGGCTGTGGTGGGCTCCGTGTTCAGGGTGGCTCATATGAGCATGCGAGTGGGGAAAGTGCCATAAATGACGTAGTCCTTGGGCACACACACGGAGGATGTGACTTCTGGGGATCTCATTGCTGCAGGTACATCAGGTACATCTTGTGAGGTTTTATATTCCCTTTACAGGAGTTAGTGGTCAGCTATAAAACCTCGTGGGACTTTTCTGGGTTCACTTATTTCATTTTAGTCAGTCTTTTGCATTTGATGCTACTGTTTTGTCTCCTGTTATGCACCCTGCACCGAAACTGTTCTCACTGGGCTGGAACTGGCGCTTTTGGGAAAAAGAATGTGAAGGGGAGTGAGGAAATTCCTATGGCTGACTGAGTTTGCAAAAGCAATAGCTGGATTGAGGTGAAATAAGTTATTAGGTGAGATGTGTGAGCTGCACACATGGGAGGGAAGCCCATTCTTTTTTTTTTTTCTTTTCTTTTGAGATTTGAAGCTTTTTGGCAGAATTTGCCACCTTCCAGTTATGGTTACTAAAACGTTCCATGATTTGGTATTTCAAGGATTTATTGTCAGGAAACTATTGTCTGCTTGGAACCATTCAAATGATAACCTAATTCGGAACCGTTTTTAGTGGTAGCCCCCTGCTCAGAGGAGGTTAACATCACTTATTGAACTATTTTCCCTGAAACACCCAAGAATGCTTGAAGTTATTTTTAAAGCAATCTTTCCCTCTCCTTTCTTAGCAGAATTGAGGAGCTGACTGAAACTGTGCTCAAGAAGTATTGCAAGCTCCAGAGCAGGGTTAGGTAGACAGGAGTAGGGGAGGAGACTTCACGACTGCCTGAAAAACTAGGGCAAACAGGAGGGTTTAGGTTGATAAGACCAAATCCCAGGCCTGTTGAAATGGCTGGCAGAGCTCCCACCCACTTCCCTGGAGCGAGCGTTGGGTGCCCAGCCCCGGAGCAGGTCCCTTGGGACACGTGGGAGCATGTGGGAAGAAGGGCTGCACGGCACTGGGAACACGTGGGGACGCGGCTGGGAACTGAGGGCGCAGGGAACCGTGTGGAAATGTGGGAAGACCCAGCAGCAAGGAAGAAGGCAGCTGGAACAGATGGGATAGGCAGCGAAGGAATAACATGGGGCAGCGAAACAGATGACAGAAGGCCTCAGGAAGAAGAATTGTGAAGAGAGGGATCTGAAAATATAACAGGGTCACTCAGGGACAGCTTGTTCCGGGGAAGAAGTGAGGCTAATTGCCCGCTGCTCTGCCATGGTAAGCTGGGTAGCAAAGCAAATCGTCTGCACGGGTAAAAATAGGCAGGGGGCTGTGTCTCAGCTGCTGCTTGGGCTCCGCTTGCCTGGTGCAGCTCGTGCCAGCCCTATTTGGGAAGTGTAAATACAGGAGTATTGCAGAGAGCACTATGGGAGCATGGATTAAAGTGTCCTGACTTGGTATTGTGGCTAATGAGTGAGAAATGAGACAAAAACGGCCTCCTCCTCTTGCTCTGCCCTTGCCCCAAGGTGCATCGCTGGCCAGCACATGGGCAGTGTGTTACAAAAAAGCAGGTGCCCTCTAGCACGGCAATAAGGGGAACAAGAAGTGTGTCTGTAAAGGTACAGAAAGAGGTTGTGCCCCTAAGCAGGCTGCTACTGGGGTCATTTTTCATGGTATTTTAGGTGCAGTAGTTGGAGGTGGTTCATGGAACATAAAATGGCCTATGGAAATAACAGGAGGTGTTCATTCAGAGGGTTGGACTTAGCTGTGAGAACTGTTCCTCATGCAAACCAGGAGCACGTTTGCTTTATGCCTTGCTTGAACTGATTTAAGCAGAAGTCCTGGATTTTGAAGGCAGGCATATACACCAGTTGAGCAGAGGGCAAAGCCATGCCACGCGTGGCAGAAGAGAAGGAGGACTCCTTTCCAGCAGTGCACACTGGAGCCTGAAGCTTGTCGATGAAACAGATGACAGGAAACAGCAATAAACTGAAAGGGGAAGTGTGCAGAGCCCCATATGCTGATGCTTTTGTACTGCCTGTTGGCAAAGACAGCAGCACCAGGAGCAATGCAATGCAATTTATTTCTATATAATAAAATTGTACATTTCTTTTGGCATTTCTTTAGGCAAGACAGCAAGCCCAACTGCGACATCAAATGGCAGAAGACAGCAAAGCAGAATACTCCTCCACTCTACAGAAGTTCAACAGTGAGCAGCATGATCATTACTACACACACATACCAAATATCTTCCAGGTGAGGCCCTTTGGCACAAAGGTGGAGTAGGCCATACTCTCCTGGATAAGGAGAGAGGGATGTATTGCACCCTGGTTCAATTCTGTCATCTTGTCTTTTATTCTGTCTCCGTTCTGTTCCTGTTAACACATTTTACTTGCAATTTACTAGTCCAAGAGCTTCAGAGCTTGGTGTGATAAATGACTTCTGTCTCTTGAACGAGATACCCAGTGATCAGCAATAGATGAAGCACAAGATGTTGGGTTGTCGTGACAAATTACAGCAGCCTTTGGGGAGCTGCTCACAGTCTTGTTCTGTTAAGCTCTTGTGTCCACGCAGCTGGGGAATGAGAGCATTATTTGCCTTGTTGGAGGAGTCAGCTGGGTGCCCTTACATCTGTAAAGCCTCACAGTCCTTTCTAGCCTCTCCTCAATCAGACTTCACAGATGTTTAAACCACAGCAGCTCTGTGCTAGTGAATGTCAGGGCTTAAGTACATTTGCTGATTATGTCTTAAGATGTTTAGGACAGAGTGTAGAGAAAGAAGAAAAATGCTAGCAGATTTATACTGACAGAAGATCTGAGTTTATGCTTGAACAAAGAGAAGTAATGTAGTGGAACAGAGGCACTAAATGACCGTGCCAGTGTAACGGGTCATAAGAATCAAGAAGTGGAAAATATAAGCCCTCCAAGAGAGAAATTGTCCTGTGTTTATCATCTGCTCAGAAATAATTGATATTTGCATAGCATTTTGTAACTTCACCTTTTTAGTTAAACATATGTCTACAGTCTTTCAACACAGAATTCTGAGATAAATGTTTCTTGGTATCACACGGGCTTCTAACGATGCTTTTGTATTTGTAGTAAGTCTGCTAGATGTTTTGCTTTGTAGGTAAGCATGCCTAAAGTTCTGCAGAAAGATCCTTTTCAATAGCCGTACACCAGCAAGCTCCAGTATTGTAGTTGCTGAAGTGTTGAAATTCATTGTTTTTTTTTTAGAAATTGTCTGTTGTTTCCTTTAATTGTAGTATTTTGTTGGTCTTGCTGGCTTGTGGGTCAGTCAAGGTTATACAGACTTTTTTTAATTTGACAACATTCCATCAAATTCCTGCAGCCTAATGTGAAACAGGCAGTCCTTGTTCATGCCCTTCTGTACCCTGTTATAATCTACCAAAATAGTGTTTTGCCACATCCACTTTCCCCGTGTTCTAAACCACAAGGCTGTGGGATGGATCCTGGAGATCCCAGCCCTGAACCTAGTGACCAATAGAGAGTGGGAGTTGAGCATGTTTGGTGTAAACTACCTGCAAAGCCAGGGTTTTGGAGAGGGTGTGTGGAGGGGGTGAGAATATACGGTCTTTGATCACTCGGTTTCTCTATTGGAATGGAAATAAAGTCTTTCAGAACATGTCACAAAATGAAAAAACATTCAGCTTTCCAGGAATCACATTAGAAACCGTAGGAGCTGTTCTTACAAAAGTCTTAAGGCTGGGGTTTTGATGAATAAGCATTTTCTAACATGGAAAGTTAACTGAAAAAGACCTAGTTAGAGTAACATAGATAATATGTTTAGAAAAGAATTTTGATATTTGAAGGGACAATAAATTCTAGCTTTCATGACAGCAGCAGAGTTCAGCTGTTAAAAAAAAAAATGTATTTAAATCATAAATTTAAAAGGAGAGGGTATATTCAGGGGAGAGAAATTGGCTGAAGCTGTGAAGCTGCTTTTAATGTCTGATCAAAATCAAATGTAATGTTCCAGAAAATACAAGAAATGGAAGAAAGAAGAATCGTGAGGATAGGTGAATCTATGAAAACTTTTGCAGAGGTCGACCGCCAGGTGATCCCCATCATTGGAAAGTGTCTGGATGAAATAACGAAGGCAGCAGAGTTGGTTGATCACAAGAACGTGAGTGTTGCCTTGTTTGAATTATTGCAGTCTTCACCACTGATCACTTTGTATGGAGTCTTAAAACTTTATTACAGACCACAGTGTGAGGGCTCTGTTATTATGCCTTTTAGCAGGATTACTACTCTTTGTATTACTCTCATTCCAGATATCTAATAATCACCAGTTCTTATACAGATGATTTTTCAGTATGTTTCTTTATAATGATCAAACAACTGCATGTTGCAGAAACAACATCTTGTTTCAGCTCTTCTTGTAATAAAGTACTTATAATGTTGGCCACATAAATAATTGAATACAACTTTGGCATATTTTGCTGCTTTACCGTAAACTCTTTCTTTGAAGATTAGAGACTTACTGAACATTATTGTAGGAGTAAAAAGAAAAAAAAAAAATTGCTGATGAAGAGTTTCCTGATATACAGTCAACACAAGGGCAAATATGTTTTCTGTTCAGTTTTCAAAATGATCTGCTGCCTCCCTAAATGAAGTCTCCACTGCTCTTTCAACCCCTCTCCTGGATCACATTAGTGCTTCAAACACAAACCACATGCGTCTTGCTGGCTGTTTGAATTTCCCATACATCTTTTTTACTGAGATCCTTTCTGTGCTCTTCATTGCCCAGAGCCTGGAGACTGCAGTTAATTGGTGGCATAAACCTTAGGCTGAGGTTTTGAAATGAATCCACTACTTCTGCTCAGCAGTTGCCTTGCACAGAGCAGCACAGGAGTAGGAAGCCGAGGGACAGGAAAGTTACTGCTGCCTTGGGAATGGGAGAAGGGAAAGATGAGACATGAAATTCATGCTGGAACCATGTCCCCTTTGCTGTACAACTGGTGTTGCATGTGGAAAATCATGGTAGGGTGAGATTCATTTCTATATCTCTGTTTGAAATATTTAGGGAGGCTTTTGATGAAACATGCAAGGTTTAAGCTAGAATTTTGAATGGAGGTGAATTTTACGTTCAAGCTGGAGAGTCTCTCATTATCAAACCTGGAAAAAGCTGAATAGGAAAGTCTAGCTAGATCTGAGCCTTAGTCTGCTTTGCATATGAGGTTGTATTCTAGGAAAGCAGGACGCAGGGCCAGCTGGTGGTAACACAGCCCAACAGTGAGTAAACCCAAGAGCTTGCTGAAGAGGAAACACTGTGCAACTTGAGGCCCACACGACATGTGTTTCCCAGCTGGGAAATCTCCAGGATCTGATAATCATAAAAACACCACAGCGCAGTATCACTAGCCTTGAAATGCATGAGTTACCTTACAAACCATGAAACTGATACAAGGCAGTGATTTATTTGAAGTTCTTGCTTAGCTCTTGACGAGTGTTCTTTGTTATTGTTGCTTTTTCTGCCCAGAAGAATCACGTTCAGAATTACTGAAGAATTACTCTCACACTGTTCTCTGTGTTCCTTCCTTCTATTGGTACTAGCAAAAGCATGGAAATCACGTCTTTCCAAAGCCAAATTTCCACTGGATGCAGTTAGAATCAACACAATAAATGAAACAGATTAATATTTTGCAATATTTAAGCAACAGGGAGGATGAAATTTTGCCTCGTGCCCAACTTTCAAAACAGCCATACTTGGAGGTTTCACTATTCCATTTGCAACTGTCTAAATAGGTTTGCTCTGTGCTCCTTTCAGCCTGTAAAAGTGGCCCTAGCAGCAGTGGGAGCTGTCAGAATGCAGCCAGCTAGAAAATGAGCAGGAATTCTAGAATGCTAGAAAAGGAGCATGTGAGAAACAGAGCAGTCCTGTTTAGCTGTTTCTCATATGCTTCTTTTCTAGCTCCCCTTTTTATAGCAGCTCGGGCCAAGCAGAGGTTGTTTCAGGGGTAGGTTCTGGTGACTGCTGAGTGAACCGCTGCAGAGGTTGCCCCTGAGAGCTCAGGCAGCAGATAGAACTAATTTGTTTTGGGCTTCAAAGTTCCTGTTATGACACTATCTCTTTCTGATAACACATAACCGGTTCATGATGCTTATTTTTAGCCCCATTGTAGTGGAAGGATGTTTTGAATAAATAGAAGGAACACTGTATGATTAAGAGAGGAAAAAATAAAAACATATGATAAAACGCCAGTTGAGTATTCAATGTAACCTTTATTTATTTATAACCTCTTCTCTCCTCCTTGTTGACCACGTTTTCATGATTATTAAATATCTTCAAATATTTAGAATTAAAGTTACAATATCAAACTAAGGTAAGATGATTGCAAGTGGTGGGCTGCTCTTAGAAGTTGTATCAAGTTTGGTAGTGAACCTCATAGACTGAGGATATCAAGTCTTCATTTGCCTTGGTGTTCCCTGTATGCTTTTACAAAACTCTTTCTGTATCCTTTTTGCTTAATTGAGTTGAACCTGCCCTCTGTATGTGTTTAAAAATCACACTCAGCTTTTCCTGAGGGCTGTTTCACATACAGACTTGGTTTTTCAAAGCAGCAAGTTCACCCTTTCTCCCTGAGCAGGGTGGTGGTCGTCTTCTCTGGAGGCTTGTGAGATCTGCAAGTTGTAGCAATTTCTCTAATGATCTTCGAATGAAAATGGTTAAAACAGTGTAATATAAAAAGCTCCTTCCCAGAAAGTCAAATAGGTCATAAGTGTTTAAAAATATCTTTTTTCCTGAGGCCGTTGGATTTAAATGCGTTTTCTGAGCTGCTCTGAGCCTGAAGTTACACACAGTTAATTGAGAGATGCAGAGCATACTAACACAAAGTGCACCATGCTAGTGAAAACAGGTCCAGAAAGCAAGTGCCTTGAACTTGAAGAGTTTTGCCTTGTTTCTGAGCTCTGAGTGATCAGTCACCAGGGGATGAGCCCTTGAAGAGGTTGTTTTCAGCCCAAGCGAACGTTATCATCCCGTTACTGTTACTTCATTTGAAATGTTTGCGCTTAGACTGTCTCTCTCCCATTGCAGGATTCACAGTTGGTAATAGAAGCCTTTAAATCAGGGTTTGAACCTCCAGGAGATATTGACTTTGAGGACTTCACCCAGCCAATGAAGAGGACTATCTCCGATTCCAGCCTTTCCAATTCCAGAGGGGATGGGAAGTCTGAGCCGAAGTTTGGTAGCAAATCCAAGGGCAAGTTATGGCCGTTCATCAAGAAAAATAAGGTACTGACTGGCAAACTTCAGCTCGGTACTAGTGTACTTGTAGTCAGTAACCTCTGCCTTGTTTTGTAATCCTGGCAATTACAATTTTTTTAAAGAGAATTTTAGTTTCAGAAGCTTAATGACTAAAATCTTAATATGGTGTTTTGTTGTAGTCTTTTGTTGCTTAAAGTTTTTATATATCTTTTTTGTTCAATTTCTTTAATTATGTTACTGTTTGTATATTTATTTTAATTGTCATGTCTTTGCCATGGTCCATTTCTGTTCTTTATGCGGGGAAGGATCTATGTACCACATACCTAGTGCCTTGTGTGCTGACTAACACTGTTACTTTGGGGCAGCTTTGACATCATGTTACTGTCTCGACACTTTAAACCTCTCCTGGCCTCTCATCTGTGTTGTCCTTTCGTCTTTGCAGCGGGTTCTGCACTTGGGTGGCTGGGGATGAGGAATTGCTGCAATTCATTTTTAGTGGAACAGAACTGGGCATAACTAACTGAGCAGTTGACTTTTTCAGAAAGAGACATATTAACTTTTGTGTCTATTTTTTTTGACCATTTCATTGTCACATTTTACACCATGATGCATGGCAGCGTGTACTTGGGGTTACCGGGATGTGGCAGGATGACTGGACTACTTGTGCTCCCAGTAACACTGCTGCAAGCCGAGAGTAGCTGCGTTGTTTTAAGCTCACCCTTCTTGCTCTGAGCCTTATCAAGCTGCTTGCGCTAATCACAGAACGAAGACAAAAATCTACCTGATCCAAAAGGGGTCATCGCGTTGGGCTCATCTGAGAGAGCTCCTCTCTCTGGTGCCTACCAGAAGCAAAAACCAGGACTAACTCCCGAGTCAAGTCAGAGAGGAATCTTTAAAAGTGAATTCCGATGCACGTTAGAGGTGACTTGAAATCAGGAAGGAATGTGGTTTGTTCTTTTCCAGCTAATAGAAATGTTACTGGGCACTAAGGTCCCTGATCCCTTTAAATTCAGGTATTTGAAAGCTCTATCCATATGCATTATTCCAAACCGTCTACAGAGCGAGGGTAGGGCAGTTTATGGGGATATAGTGTTGCATGGAGAAGTCTGCATGAGCTTCCTGTCAAAATACTTGGTGTTATTCTTCTGTTGCATCATTTACTAAAATCTCCCATTTATCGCATTTTTAATTTAATGAAACTCTTAAATACTGCTCTTCTCCGCCTTTGGAACCATGGCCTTTAATATTAAATTATTTAATTGTTTTTTCTCTGGATTTCAAATATTGGTTTTGATGCTTATTTTCGTTTTGTGTTTTATCTTTTTATTTTTGGTTTTGATTCTATCACTTCTCCATCTCTTATACGTAGCTTATGTCCCTTTTAACATCCCCCCATCAGCCCCCTCCTCCTCCCCCTGCCTCTGCCTCACCCTCTGCTGTTCCCAACGGCCCCCAGTCTCCCAAGCAGCAAAAGGAACCCCTCTCCCATCGCTTCAACGAGTTCATGACCTCCAAACCTAAAATCCACTGCTTCAGGAGCCTAAAGCGCGGGGTAAGTTCTCCTCTGGATACCTCTCTCTTTCTCTCTCTTTTTCTTTTTCTTGCGCTTTTATTGCACGTTCTGTTTATGTAAAAAAAACTTGTTTTGCTTTGTGAATGAATCTATTGTGTTTTATCATGACATGCAGACAAATCCAAGGAATCACAAAGTAGGAAGCCATTCGTAGTCAAAAATACCCCCGTGAAACCACAAAAAACACACTTCCCAATCAAAATTACCTATTATTCTTGAGGCGAAAGCTGAAGTGTGGATGAAGCAGCTCAGCATTGTAGTGCTCATGTTAACATCCCAAAGTTTGAACCAAGTCAATAGTTCAGTGGCTTTGTATGTATCTGCAGCAGATTGGCTTCAGGGAGCGCCATGGAGAGGCTCTCTGTGGTCTTGATGGTCAATGTATCACCACTAACCATGAGCAACCTTCTCTGTAGGGTGGATTCAGCTCAGCACCCCTGTCAGGAGGAGGAGAGTGAGTGAGGAGGGATTGTAGATAACAATCCTTTGGCCTTCAGTTGGGGCAGGTTCAGGCACTTCACTGAAAAGACTTGATGTCTCTTGTGTGGTGGTGAGAACAGCACGTCCAGGCAGTGCCTGAGGGCTGGAGTGTTTGCTTGCTCTCTAAGTCCTACTCTTAAGATAATGCAGGTGGGGCATGAAGCCTGGAGTGCTTTAGGTGGCACTAAAGTAGCTTTAACTTACAAGGTATGAGCGTCCTTTAAATCAGGGCCTTCATGTTGGTGACATTAGGGAACTCTGATGTTCTCTGCATCACCTTTAGATACAGGGTTTGCAGTCAGCTTTAAGTGTTTGGAGCTGACACTTCCCAAGGATCTTAACTGCATCCAGGAACCTAACGTCTCAGTAAGATGAGAAGATTTGCTTTGATTCCAGACTAACCCCACATGCTTACAGGGCTGAATCCTGAATTACCAGTTAGTCACACGCCTATGGAAGAAGAAACAGATATAAGCAGTAATGAACTGCAGAGAAGAGGACGCGAGGTGACATCTGTCTGGCCTGCCCTTGAGTTGGCAGCCCTAGTTCTTGTGTTTTCAATGGCTTCCATGAAGACTTGGGGCTCTGTTAGTGAAGTGACATCAAGGTGCTGGTGTTTCACCATGAGGCCACTCCTGGTGGTCTTTGTGTGTTGTAGTCGTTAAGTAAATAACAGCCAAGATGGAACTTTTTTTTCTTCTCAGTGAACAGATTTTTTTCCAGCAAGCCCCCACTGAGAGGTTGCTACCATGATATGGCCTTGGCTCCTAAGTTAGAAGCTGTAGAATTATTTCCTCTTAATTATACCAAGCAGACACAATTTTTAAATATTTATTTTAGAGCAGACTAGTGACAAGGAAATAACTACTTTCAAAAGCCCCAACTCTGCTCCAGGGACTGCACTGACATTTAGCCTTGGAGACTGGAGTTCTATGAAAGTAGACGTGATTTCACTGGGGAACTTCAGTGTTGGTTAGCTACAGAGAACTGAGAGCAGGGCTGTAAACAGGATTTCAGTTGTATCATCTGGTTACAGAAGGTACATTAAGAACACAGACAATTTTCATATGTAAAAATTTCCACTTCTTTCCTAGGGAATTGCCATTTAATGAGAGTATGATTCAGACTAGATCCTAAAGAAGCGCCATTCCGGGGCTTTTTGATGAGGAAGCTGAAAGTCTCTAAGCTATTGTAAGGTGTGTTCTGTAAACAGGCCTTCTTCCCTCCCCTCCGTTGCACAGTTTGGCTTATGGTGTCTTTTCTCAGTGGCTCTACAAGGCAGAAGAGGGTCTTTCAGTTCTAGTTCAAGAGCAGACTAGGAGGATGTGCTCCTTGCGGGTCTCTTGGAGGCAGCTCTTGTGCGTTGGCTCCTGCAAGGCTGCTTCAGGCTGCGGTGCAAGGAGGAGCAAACACTCTCCTATAGATTTCTTTGGAATCCCCTCTTAATTGCTGCTGACATCCCTTAACACACAAAAGAAAAGGCTCTTGCTCAATCTTCATTTAAACCTTTCACTATGTTCTTTTTTCTTTTTTTTTTCCTATTTCCTTTCCTTCCCCTGGTGGCCACCAGGATGTTTGTATGCAGATACTTTTCCTGCCTGAGTCATGCAGCAGATTTGGAAGCCAGCACTGGGATTATCCCATCTTCTTGCAGCGGGGCAAACTGAGGCCATTCCCTCCATCTAGAAGTGCAGAGCAGGAGGGGCAGCCGAGCCCTGACCATGTTTGCACCTTCTGTTTCCCTTATCTGGAGAGGTCACGTTACACAGGGCCCAGTGGCCAGAGCTTGTGAGAGCAGGGCTGGGCTTGGTGCTGTGCAAGGGCTTGGACTGAAAGGTCACAAAAAGTGCCTTATGGCCTTAAAAAACCTCAGCCCTCTACCCTGGCCAAAAAGAGGAAGTGTTTTTTTGTTTTGTTTTAGAAAAAAAAATCATCCCCAAATCTTATTATTTTGTCAGAGGACAAATGAATGATTAGCATTAATTTCAGCTGATATGGTCTGACGTGGCCCCTGTATAAAAACTGCAGGTCAATAACATTGTTAATTCTGCTCTTGCCATAGCAATTTAATTTCCAAAAGCTCCATTTCGAGTCCTCTCTATTCCACTTTCCCCTTGCACAATCCAAAAGGATACCAAATTTTGCAGCTGAGAATGAGTTATAATGCTGCAAATACTGGATTGAGATTTTTTACCAAAGAAATAAGGCAGGGAGGGAGTGGGGAGAAGCTGTTTCGCAGAAGAACTCTTGATCTGTGCAGAGATGCACGAGTGTGAAGCAACAGTTGGAAAGGAAACGTGGGGAGGCAGCAGGACAGCGCGGCTTAACGGGTGTTTGGCTCTGCACGCTGAAGAATTTCATCTGAATCTTGTCTCTGCTGCTGCTCAGGGACAAAAATCCCTCTCCAGCCAGACACCTTGTTGGGAATTTAGCTGCAAGAGATTTAAAATATTATTTTAGGTTACACAACAAAGTTGTCCAGAGGCAAATCCTTCTCGGCTTGGTTAAAACTGAGCCATTAACTCCAGCTAAAATCACTATAACAATTTATTTCCCAGCAAACTGAGTCATGCTCCTTTTCTGCATTAGCTTCCAGAGGTGAAAACTACTTAATGTGAACAAGGCTAGTACACATCAAGCCCCTAAGAGGATAAAAATCAGAGGGAGCAGAACTGCATGTTATACTTGATCTTTTAGGCATAAGCAACTGAATAGATGACCATCCAATTTCTCCACAAAACCTTTGACATCAGAATGTGTCTGGATAGACAGGATGTTCTAGTCATTTCCACATGAAGCTCTGATTTACCGTATTACGTTGCATTGGGAGGGAGAAATTACTAAACTGATAAAAGCAGGAAAATCACCGATGACTGATTTAAAAAGTAGTTTTATAATTGCTAATATGTACTGTGCCCAGTCTGCTTTTAATTTTACTTCCAAACCAAAAATCCTATGAATCTTATTTTCATAGAAGGAAACAGATGCCTGAGCAATTAATTTACAACAGATGCAAGGTTAATGTAGAGGAGCCAATATGACTATCAGTGATCACTGCCAATGTGAAATCCTAGTCAGTTAACAAATAGTTTTAGGTGCTGCGTCTTGTCAGTGTCTATGGTTTTCTAATCACATTTTCCTATTTCCTTCAAGTTGGTTTTTTTTCTAGCCCTAGCATCAGGAGAAATGTCCATTATAGAGAGTGCTATAGGACTGTGCTAGCACTTACAGATCTCAACTAGAAAAGAAGGGGGAAAAGGGTTTTTTTGCACGTAATTTTGGGGAGTGGTGTTTCTAATAACTCTCTAGAAGGGCAGTATAAGAAAGAAATTTATTTAGAACAATTTGTGTCTTTAGGGAAGTTGAAGACAGTACAAAAAAAAAAAAAGAGGAACCACTTGCATAAGACATAACTTCATTTATGCTTGCTCTGCTTTTTCTAATTCCATTTAGAGGACAAAGAAAACTCGATATCTGCTGCTTGATATTAATTTTGTGTTCTTTTGTTTTATTGCTATAGTGGCAATAACATCAGCCTCTCTTTTTTTTTTTTTCAAAGAGCTGTACTTCTACACACACACACGCACCAAAAAAAAAAAAAGAAAAAAGAAAATCCAAGGGTAGAACTTACTGCTCTGAATTATGTTGTGTGGCTTTTTGCAGACCTGCTCTGCCCCTCTTAACTCGGTCTGGGCTGAGATGGGACAGAAAGCAGATGGGTTTGGGAGCTGGGATGCGGCTCCTCTTGTCCTTAACCAGCTTCCCAGCTCCAGGCCCTTCTGTCGCATCCAGCGGAGGGATTTTTGTGGTTTCCTTTCTAGTAGAAATCGTAGCCTTCGGTACCATGTGAAGCTCTCTAGCCCTTGCACCAGTTTGTGTTTCCCTGTCTTGTCCTCCCTCCGTGCCCTGCTGTGTTCCCTCTTCCCTGGACTCGTAGCTCTTGGTCTGCCCCAGTGATTTGTACCTTGTTCCCTGTGACTGCCCAGTATCAGCAAACAGAAACCAACCTCTCGCTCTGTTTCCTGGCCATGGGAATCATTATTCTTTTAATATATATTATTCTAAGACCTGGGCTTTCTTGGCGGGTTGGGGTGGTTAAAGCCTTGATTCATGCCAGCCTGAATGAAGATGTTTTCTGATCTGGTGTGTTTAAGCTAGCCTTTAAAAACATAGCGCTTAGTTATTTTTTTCTTGTGAAAATACTAACACACACCCCCCCCCCCCGCCCGTTTATGTAGTTGCTAGCAAATTTCCCTTTGTACTTAAAGGCTGGCTAAACACGAAGCTGTCTTTTGCTGTAGAAGCAGTAAACGTAGAGATACCTTGTTCGTCTCCACCGTAACGGATGTGTTTTCTCTTGCTGACCCGCCAGCAGACCCAGTCTTTGTATTTTCACAAAGAACTCATGAAGAGGACTTTAGGGACCCCCACGTGTGCCATTGAGGCTAGGGAATACGTTGTAAGTCTGCGTATGGTGTGACGAACCCATACCTTGGCTGCACAGTCGCTAACCCCACTTACAACGCCCTCGGAGTGTGCTGTGGAAACGTGCTTTGGAAAAGCTGAAAGGAAAACCCTGGATGTGGGAGAGGTGACTTACAGCTCAGTGCGTGATGTGCAGGCAAGGCTCATCTGCTAGTCCCAGAAATGCTGAAACTGGCACAATTAATGCTTGGACCTGGGAAATTCAGACTCTGATGCAGAACCTGCTTAAAGCACCCTTGCCTGAGTAGCAAGAGTAACAGCATAGAAATCCTAATCCTCCTACAGGTGGGTTCCGTGCATTTATTCCAAATTATTTGCTTGAGGTTTTGAATATGGTCTTGACCATCGTTGACCAAACCTCCTAAATTCCAGCAGTGCGGTGGCACGTGGAGCATTTTGTGCCTCGATGGGAGAGCACTGTGCCGCTTTCCAACGCTTCCCTGAGCTTTCTGTAACGCTGATAGTTCATGGAATTGAGACTCCTACATCTGACATTCTGAGAAAGCAGAATATAGGGGAGGTTGCTACAGAACCACTAAGAAATAGATTTACCTCTTCTCTATGGAAAACTCGGGGGTTATTTCAATCCCGTCCTGTGTAAGTGCGGTTAGTGCCTGTGCCTGTCCAATAACACATGGACCTGCTGGCCTTCATGCGCTCTCATGTGTTATTGAAGCTTGTGGCTCTTAGGCTCTTCATTTTTTCCCTGCAAGACGAAGCTAGACCTGATCTAAATTGACAGCTTGAAACCGATTTGCTCCATTTGTGGAAATGGAATTACTTGTTTGTGCGGGGGAGGAGGGGGGAAATGCCGCTGTTCTCCCGGGAGCTCAGCAAGTTTCGAGCTGTGAAAACCCCTCAGAATTGGCAAAAGTAGCTCTTTAACAAATGCTTAATGCAGATTTGTTTTCAGACTGTTGATGTTTGTTTGCAGAAATTGAATTATTGACATATGAAATTACTGATACCTTTCAGAAACTGAAAACTGTGAATAAATATGACTTGTTTCAGCATTTTGTTGTTCTCAATCTATGACCTGCACTACCTGTACTGGTTACAACAATCCCTAAAGTACTATTTGGATGGAAATGCTATTAATAAGTTTGTTCTTTTTCTACTTAACAATGTTAAAATTGGCAATCTTGTGTCCGGAATCCCCTTGAAATTTGCTGAATTGACAGCAAAAGTGTAGCCTCAATGCAGAGGGTTCCCCGCAGTAGTGTAGTGGCTTTCGAGTGAGTAGTGTTTACGACGTAGCGCATGTAGCATACATTTGTGCCTCCATAGAGCGCTTCTGTAGGTAAATACCTTTGCTGCACCGTGAATGTTGTCTGTATAGATGTGCGAGAACCTTAATTTGTGCTGATCATGTCTCTGCTAAAGTTCACAGGAACGCAAAGCCATTGTGCACATAAAGGCTGCCTCCACCAAATTCCTCGTGCAATGTTTTAGCGCATTCTACTGCCTTCTAGAATGATTTTTTCCCCTCAAAAATTATCGTTTTTCTCAACAGCCTCATAGCTGAGAGTTAATTTGAGTGTTGTGCTGTGGTTCTTGCTGTGTATTTACTTACTAATGGGCCGAGCATCAGGGGAAGCTGTGTTGTCACAGGATGGATCGCTTCTAATGGAATATTTCACCGTTTTACAGCCATTATATTTTTCATTTGATGGTTGTCCTCTATTATTGCATAAAATCTGCTGATTAATAATAATGATTATATTTGAAAATTTTCATGCTTCTTAAGCCTGTTTTCAAATGCATTGATGGCGCTACCTTTATTTTTAATCTAATCTAATCATAAAGAGTGGTGCTTTGGCTATAAAAATCACATCAGGAAGTGTGAAAGCACTGTATCCAGGAGGGTATTTTGCAGCAGCTTGACAAGATGGATTGCTGCCTACAGAGAGGTGCTTCCTGACTTGTATTTTGCATTTCCCTGGAGCACAGAACGAGCCCGGTGGACAGCTCCAGGCTCAGATTTGATTCTCCTGTTTTCCATCTCAAACAGCTCAGGCTCTGGGTGCAGGAGACACCTGAATGCTCTCAGTCCCCTTGACTGGTGGCGATGGCAGCTGTCCCTGGGCTGTTGGGCTCCGGCGGGAGCTCCCTGCCCACCCACGTTTGTTCATCCCTCAGTTTGAGGCCCAGCAGCATTAGGGATTGCTGCACGTGCTGGAGGGCAGAGCGAACCTGCTGCTGGGCAAGGCCTGTGGGGGGATTTTTTTCTCTTTTTTTCCTCATTTTAAACGTATGCCTCCCTTCTTACTCTCCCACTTGCCCAGAGTAGCTAGGAGATAACGGTTTGGGTCTATACCAGGTGGTGACCTTTAGAGTACTCTAGCTTATATATCGTTTAAGGAGCCCAGAGAGCAGCTGAGGATGTTGTAGAATGAACTGGACATAAAAGAGGAGTTTATCTCCTTCTTTGTCCTGGTGTTGTCTGACCACGTAGCGAAAGGAAGTTTCAGCTGATGAATTCCCTTATGAATGTTTCAAGGACATGAAACACATGAAGTAACTACCAGGAGTGCCGTGTACAGGGTGCTTGTGGCTGGGTCAGGGATGGTGCTGTTTGAGCGCAGGCGGCAGAGCTCGGATACCTTGCTAAGGAGATCCCTGAGTGCTTTCTGCAGCAGCAGTCCCCTTTGGCCCCTGTGTCTAATACACTGACACTTGTGGCTGCTTTTCGGCACATTTTTGGTCTTTGAGTGACTCTCCTCTATTCACAAGCCCTGAGCTCTTCCCCCTGCTGCAGCAGAGATGCTCCCTTAAGGAGAGCAGCACCGTTGCTGTCCCAGCGGCTGCAAACGAAGCAGCCCAGGCCCGTGTCCCCCTGCGCTGCCAAAGCACCAGTACAGAGGTACAAGGCTTTTCCCCTCCTGCTTCGGCGAGGACATGGCAGCGGGTCGCTCCCCTTGGCCCAGCTTGTGAACTTTTGCACGGAGCTCTTGGTGTTACCCATTTCACAGCCCAGCGCTGAGGGGGATGTGTGTCATTTTACTGTAACTTCAATCCCAAACAGTTCCTCTTCTACTGATGCACTGTTCTTTTTTTTTCTCTCTCTCTTTCTCTTTTTTTTTTTTGATTTTCCTGTATCTCTCCAATTTTTACATGAAGCTTTCTCTCAAGCTGGTAAGCACATTTACAGCATGCATGTCCTGTGTTTTAATCACTATTTTCTGTGTGTGTTAATGTGCACCGTACCACGTGTGACCTGACACTGAAATTGTTAAATTTGTTTCTTTGTGTCTTGCTTTTTTTGATATTTATCAGATAACTCTGAATACACAGGTCTGGAGTCTAATAGAGGTGATCAGAATTCAATCCTTCTAATAAGCTGCTAAAACATTAACTCTAATACTTAGTTTAGTGTATATTTTTATAATCTAGGGCTATGAAAATGTAGAAAAAATCAAGTAATTCTACTACTCTATGAAGTATACATTAAAGCATTTAAAAACTAGTGGTCTCAGTGTGTCTGCTGGACCATTTATAGAGAGAAATGCAAGTCTTTAGTGTAACTGGAAACAGCTGCAAAGTTGCTTTCCATGTCCAGGTACTACTGGAAGTTGGCACCATTATCACCTACATTTTACAGCCCTACGTAGTCCTCCAAAATAACCAATAATTATATTAAAAGTTCTGTAAACCTTAACCCAGAAGGTTAACTCAACCTGATTTGAATTCGCCAATGATAACGTGTATATATGAATCCTAAATTCTATCCTGGCTGCAGCCGGGCAGGTTTCGGGAGCTACGGTAAGGAAATAAGGCCAGTGAGCTGGGGAGCGGGTTTGGGAAGGGCGATTCCAGGAGCGTGGATGTGCCGACCACCTCACGCGGTGCCCGAGGCAGTGCCAAGGAGTTGCATCCCCCGGCAGCGCCCGGGACTCGGCAGCTGCTCGAGAACCGCACGAGCTGGGAGGTTTTCTTGGTCCTTGTCAGTCGTTTCTCTCCTGACGTGCACGTTGAGCCAGGATTCACCCTTGGAACCTGCTCTGCTCCTTCCAGCTCCTCCTGAGGCTCGTGTGTTGCCTCCGAAGCTGCCACATGTAGCTCTGGCTACGGCGCTGGGGGTGTTTCAGGCCTTGGTGCTGCCCTGTAGAACACGAGGTCTTTCCCAAGCACCGATTTTGCTTCTTCATGAAGACCTGCAAGAGACAGGGTTAAAGTTGCTAGACTCCCGTTTGCTCACAGCTTTTTCAGCTGTTATCAAGCCACTGGGCTGCTCTGCAGTGTTTATACCAAGGATTTCCATTTGCCGCTTCCCTGACCAGAGCTCCAGTGTGTTGTGCTGCGGAGTCCAGCCTTTTGTATGTAGGAATACATCCTCCCAAGTATGTGGCTGACCTTCCTTTTCCTCAGCCCCAAAACTTACAAATCCAAAAGACGAGCAGAGAGCACTGAGACCTGGCAGTGCCCAAGAAGGAAAGTGGCTCCTTGGTGACCTGCTAGTAGCTCCTAGCTGTAAGGAAAGCTCAAACTAGAACTTCAGCCTGGGAACCAGTCTAGACGTGGCCACCTCTTTTCATGTGGTCCTTCATTTTGCAGCTGTAGTTTATAATTTGCATCCTAAACTCCAGTCCTTTTATGCAAGGATGTCTCGTGAGCACTGTCTCTGCTGTTCCTGTGGCAGCACATCAGAAATATCACAGCTGTGCCCCACCACCACTGCACTGCAAAGCATTTATAGGAAAACACAGGTTACCTTCGCTCCTTGAGAGAAGGTCCCAGGGGATGGTTTGCCTGAGAGCATGAAACGCAGCCAGCATGTGCAAGAGCAGCTCCTTGGCTCCTCTGTGAGGAGGAACTGCAGCCGCTGTGACGGGATGGTCCTGAGCATGGAACAAACCCTGTGAAATCCCCATGAGGGTCAGGCGTGCTTCCTGTGCAGCATTATCCCCTTGGTCTGAAGCATTGGGAGCAGGGATGCGTAGCCTGTGGTGCTAGGCTGCAGGAAGAGCAGAGGACCTCTCTGCAGTTGCCCTCCATGCCTTGGACGCCTGCATGTTTTCCCTGCAAGCTGCATCCAGCAAATGCAGAAGGTCGTGCCTTGTCTCAGGGACACGCTCAGTGGAGGTTGCAGGTGTCTGATGAGCAGCGTTTTGTGACAAGGTGTCCACTAAATCACGTTCCTCTGAGAAGGATACTCAGCATTTTAGTAAGGTGAGCGCTGCAGTTCTGATCACAAGTTTCCAGTAACCTCCTAGGCCACTGAATTTGGTCACTTAGCTTTGTGTTTGTCCCCCTTTTTTTCTCCCGGATTCCAGCAGCCTCTATTAGAAATGATACATACAAGGGGCAGATACCAAAATAAAAGTTATAAAAAGAAAAATACACTTATCAGCATGAACTTTACTCTTTTATAATGAAGGTAATTAGTGTTGAATTGGCTTCAGTAAAACCCCCCAAAACCATCCTCCTTGCTAGCCAGATATAGGTGGTACTTGGAAGAAAAGAGCATGGATGTTGCACGTCCTGCCTGCTCTGCATGGCTGGAGCAATGGGGAAGAGGCCTAGCAGTTTGAAGGCAGAAAGGAGGTCCTAGTTCAAGCAGAATCCCCCGGGGGTGGCTGCTGCAGCCCTGGAAACTTGTCTTGAGTTACAATTTTGGATGGACTGACTGGGACTTTGATAGCGCTCCTGGTTTTATGCAGGGGCAAGAGAAGAGCCTCTGGCAGGGGCATGGATCCTGTGTGTGCAGCACACAGCAGCAGGACCTCCTTCCAGTTGAGGAGGTCCAGAGGAAGCATTTCCAGTACTTGGGAAGCTTCCCAAGTAGTTCCCAAACCATTCCATGACCAAGCACACTGGATACAAAAACTGACAATGCTTCAGACCATAGGGATTTTGCACAGACTTTTCCATAAGCAGTTTTCAAAATGCAGTTCTGACAGCTTCTTGCGGGCTCTCATTTTTCCTTTTTTTTATTTTTTTTCCCCCCTCCATTCCACTCTGTGCAGGGAGCAGGGCCAGAAGATTTCAGCAATCTCCCACCTGAGCAAAGAAGAAAGAAACTTCAGCAAAAAGTGGATGAACTAAACAGGGACATTCAGAAGGAGATGGATCAAAGGTAAGCCAGCCCTCCACCATGAAAATGAAAAAGGTAGTCTTATTTAGAAGAATACAGTAAACAAGTAAAATGTAAGAAAGATCAAATACAAACAAGATTCCTGGCTTGTCTGAGGTGCTGTTTCAAGAAAAAAATAAACAGAGAGCGCTATATAAGTAAAAACATATGAAAGAGTTGCAGTGCACTCCACAACAAGCTCTGATATCAGTTACTTAGTTTTTGCTGATGTAGAGGTCAAAGCTGGAGGAGGAGTTGGCTTTCAGCTAATTCTGCTCACCCTCCTGGGTGCACAAAAGGTTCTTAAAGATGGGCACAGTAGAAGTGAAGCAACTGGAGAGGGTTTTTCCTTCTTTCTGGAGCTGCTTTCTTGGGAGGGATGAAGGATGGGCTGAAGGATGCCTGCAGTTCAGTTGTTAGCCAGACAAGGATCAGTGTGACGTGAGCAGCTCCTGAGCTTTTCAAAGAAAGTACAAGATTTAAATACCTACTCTTAATCAAAACTGTAATCATAGACCTCTTAGCACTGAACAAGTTGCTTATTAACGTGACAGGCAAAATTAGATGTGGGGAGATCCCAATGAGAGAGGTGATTATGAACATGACAGCACCAGAAGCGCTGATGAGTGGTGCAGGTCTTGAGGCTCTCTGATGTGTAGCATACATCTCATGGAAGCAGAAGAGATGATGAGTCCTGTATTTTTGTGAACGTGCTTTTTTGTGAGGCTGCATTTATTGTTCTGATTGAGAACAAGGCCCTTCTAGCTACTTGCTTTTTATTGATTCTAGCAGCCTGTGTTTGCTGCTTCCAATGTCTGCTCGCGTTCCGGCTCCTGCGGTTACGATAAAGATTCAGCGTGTGGTGCTGGCAGGAGACACAACTTCTCCTTCCTGAAGGATTTTTGGATTTAGTCTCTCTCCGATAGCGGTCTGTCCCTAAACATTGCTGGTGTTTTGTGTTTGTACAGTTGTCTAAATTTCTGCGTATTTGCTTTGCAAATATCTAC
Organism: Rhynchotus rufescens; assembly: GCA_032273925.1. NCBI lineage: Eukaryota > Metazoa > Chordata > Aves > Tinamiformes > Tinamidae > Rhynchotus > Rhynchotus rufescens. The sequence goes on along the minus strand of JAVCKT010020107.1, from coordinate 12,645 downwards.
GTATTTTGGTCTGATAACCCAGAATTTCTTTTTTTATATTTCACATCATGAATAACAAAGGATGACAGCACATAGATGTGTTACTTTTGTTTTGCACATGCTGTTTTTTTCCCGTGGTACCTTATATTTGTCTCTCTAAAGATTTTTCCTTTGTGGTCTCTATTGATTCCAAGGAAATTTGGAGTTAAAATCTGGTACAAAATCAGAGCAAAATGAGGTTATTTTAAATAAACATAGCATGTAATTGAGTAGGGAATTAGCATCAGCAGTTAAATATAGCGTTTTTAAAAATCATGACTCACATATGTGAAATATTGTCCCCTAGGGCTCCAGTCCCACTTCCTCGCCACCCACACTTTTTTCCCAGTTTCTCTTCACACAAAGCAAAAGCAGGCACAAGCCCGCAATTGTCAAGAGCTTGGTGGGAAACTCTAACATATAAAGAACATTAGCTCAAGTCATGGGACTAACATTAACCTTTGTTTCCCCAAAAAAATAATGCTTGGAGAAAAGCTGAATAGTCCTGTCAGAAATGCAGGAAATCTGCTTGTAAGTTCACCCATTTCTAAGCTCTTAAATCATGATGATGAATATTTGTTCTGTTTGTTTTTAAAGTTAAGCCTCCAGCTGTCCCGGATTGAAGATAGCACAGTGCTTTGGTGACAGCTCCCAAGGCTTCCCTGGAAACTGCAGTCTCTGAAGTCTTGGGCATTTGGCATCTGAATTGATGCATCTTCTTCTGAAATGATCTAATAAAAATACTGCATCACTTACCAGGAAGCAGGGGCAATTATGTAGCCAAGGTGTCTCTGTTGCTACTCAGTGACAAATACAAACCATCTGGGTTTGGTCTCATTTTAAGCAGTAAGAAATAAGTCTTTTGCAAGTGATTTGCATTGCAAAAGATAAAAGGCAACAGGTAGGGTGAGAATTTCCAGGTAGCACTCCATTTTTATTACTAATAGGTTTCACATGCAGTTCTTTGTCCTAGTTTCTAAATTGGAATTCAGCGTACCATGGAGAAGAACAATGCAACCATTTGTCCTCTGTCCCCAAACCGGGAAGTTAAAGCATCTAGAAAGCTGAAATCGTTGCTCCTTGCAGGAATTGCAAGATTTCCCTCCTCTCCTGCCCAGGAGAGCAAGTGGAAAGCTTGGTATTAATTAAAAAGCATGGCAAGCTCAAAGTCAATGCCCTGCCTTAGAGAGTCCTCCTTTTCCTTGCTGAGGATTTCAGTCAGTTTTCTGCTGAGATTTTTCAAGTGGGACACTTAGAGCTTCAATCCAGTCCCTTGGTCTAAATATGCTGCCTGTTTGTACCAACACAGCACATCTTGTGGCTTCGTTCCCTGGGAGGGCTCCTTCAGCTGACCTCACTCCCGGGGAAGAACCCCCGGCTGCTTGGGGAATAAAGAGCTGCTTTTAGTGCAAGGCCTGAGCACGGTGTCACATATCACATTGTAGGTAAAGGCTTCGCTCTGTTTTTCATCTCTCGATGTATAATTTTTCTCTGGCAAGGAATTTTACAGTTGCTATTTATAAATGGCTGCCTCTGTGTGGGAGAAAAATCCCTGTCTGGATGTTGTTACTCTCATGACAGGTAAGGTTTTAACCATGGTTTAAGAGAAAGCAGCTTATCCTTTTCTTTTTCCTCAGAGAATGGGATTTATCCCCAGCTGAATCAACATTTACACCATGTTTTATTTTTCTTCTATCTGCCAGAGATGCCTTAACGAAAATGAAAGATGTTTATATCAAGAACCCACAGATGGGGGACGCAGCGAGCGTGGACCACAGATTAGCAGAACTTGGACAGAACATTGAAAAGTTACGAATAGAAGTTCAGAAATTTGAGGTATGGGAAGTACAGCAGAACAAATGCATTTCTGGGACGCTGGTGCCCTGCTTCAGTACCTAGCAGTTCAGCATATGCTTAACTGTAAGTGGGTGCTTCAGTGCTTTTACAGGCAGGTTTATTGAAGCATTTTCTTGCCATGTGTAGGTAAGGATTGTTTAGGCACCTGTATTGATGGAGATCTGTGGGCCTATTTGTGTAACACAGATTTGCACCATCTCTTGTGATTGTCAGCCAACAACCCTGCTGCTTTATTTGACACAGAAAGCAAATAATGCTGAGCAGAGGATGAGGGGGAAAATACCATGTTCTCTGGATTGCCCGGAAGAATTTGTATGCTTATTTAATGAAGAGCATCATGTTACAGCTGTGTCTGGAAAAAAAGATGAATATTAATAAAAGCACCCTTCAAAGTCTGTCAGCAAGATAGAAGCCATCAGCTGAAATGTGTTTTGAGGAACAGTCTGCCATTAGCAGGAAGCTTCTTAGAGATGCAAAATCTCAGGAGCATAAGGAATAGTTGAAATAACTGAAGCCATTAGAAACGTCTACCATAATTACTCTGGAAGGGTTATAGAGTTGAGGAAAGGCTGGACATAAATAGATATAGCCAATTAATTTTATAGGCTTCTTCCAGTTGTTTACTTTATTATCTATTGCTTACTTATCCTCTCGAAAATGACTGACTCTGTTTTCCCCAGCTTCAGGCCTCGTGCACTCAGCAGTCTGTGAGATTGCTGAACTTCTGATGTTATTGAGACTACTATATACTGCCACAGATCTTTTCTCCTTATTGTGACTAGAGCAGCAGCATTGGGACACCTGTCATTAACTGCTGCTCTCAACAGTCGCAGTGTTTTTGGCACCCCATGCTGCAAAAGAAACAAGTTTTCAGCAAGCATGTGATTTATTTTTTGCAAGACTGGAGTTTTTAATATGCTTTAGAATACAAAATATCTACGCTCTAACTGCTATGTTCAAAAGCAAATTTCAATGTTTACCCTCTCTGTTTAGTCCCCTGCTCTGAATGTCGAATATAACGTAGCAAAATAAAGGCAACGTGTGTCCCTTTGCGAAGGGCGACACGAGGGATGCGGAAGGGCTGCTTTCCCGTTGCAGGGCTGGCTGGCCGAGGTGGAGGGCAGGCTGCCCGCGCGCACTGACCAGGCCCGGCGCCAGAGCGGCCTCTACGAGGCCCAGAACACGTCGGCAGTGAACAGCTGTGCTCAGGACCGGGAGAGGTACAGTATCTGTACAGAGCTCGCCTGCTCCTCGCCCGCTTCCCTTAGCTCCGTGGGGAAGTTTCCCCCTGCAAGGGAAGCCGCAGCCTGCGGCCTTCGGGAGCTTGCTGCACCACCAGGCTGAAGGAGAGCGCTCCATGAGTAGCCTGGCATACTAATTTTAGCATGTAGAAGGTACAAAGCTAAAGAACTGCCCTTCTGATTATGATGAAATGTGTTCTAGCTGGCTGTGAAGGTGAGAGAGCTGCTTTGTACAGGTCTTAATGGGGAAAAATGGCCCTCATGGCATTGTGATGGCAGCCGCAGATAGCAGCTCTTTCTGAGCGTGCTTTGGAGCAGCTGAGCTGCTCCAGCTGCAGTTACTCAGTTTAGTGTCTGGTAAGCAAGTCATTCCCTTTGCTCCCGGGGCTGGTTGCTATAGTTGCTGTGTATTTTCCTCTCTTGAGCAGCCCGGATGGCAGTTACACAGAAGAGCAAAGTCAGGAGACTGAGATGAAAGTACCTGCAACGGATTTTGATGATGAATTTGATGATGAAGAACCACTACCCACTATAGGAACGTGTAAAGCTCTATACACATTTGAAGGTATTGTTTGTCCTTTATTGTTCTTACTGTTCTACGTGGTTCATGTCACACACACAACTAGGAAGCACTCGTTTAACCCCTACAGTGCTTAAATAGACAAAGAAAGTGCCAGAGGCTCTGCTGAAATTCTGTGTTGTAGAGGGGACACCAAGACACTGATTTTTCTTATGCGGGGCTCTATGCACCAAGAGAATGGCAAACCAGAATATAGCTGGTTACTCTTCTGCCCACTTCATTCCTGGCATGTGCTTCAGCCCTTTCTCACTGAAGGTCCCCCTGGGAATTTTTGCAGAGGCAATGCTTTCTGGGGACAAGTTTCAAATCATGTCATCACCAGGCACTCTACAAACTGCTGTTACTGATGGAAAAATGTACTGTGTTAGGTGTTCAAGAGCTCCCCCTTTGAACCTCCCTGAATTGCATGTTACTGTGTCTTTCAGGTCAGAATGAAGGAACAATTTCTGTAGCAGAAGGAGAAATGCTGTATGTAATAGAGGAAGACAAAGGTGATGGGTGGACACGAATCCGAAGGAATGAAGATGAGGAGGGTTATGTCCCTACATCATATGTTGAAGTCTATTTGGACAAAAATGCCAAAGGTGCTATGACTTATATTTAATACTACTGTTATTATGTTGTTTGCTTTCAGAGATATCCAATCCTGTAACTGCTCTATGTTGCAGATAGAGCCTTTTAAAGGGCTGCACAGTGCCACAAAGTGCATTATTTTGTACACGGACTTTGTACTGCAAGACACGCTTTTTGTTGATCAGAGAAGAAAGGATAATGTAAAATTAGAGAGGAAATGCAGCCTTCCCTGGAGAGTGCTCATTCCAAAGTAACTGCTATTGCACATCCACCTTGGTGCAGGAAACACAGGACTATTTTGAAGAATTGTGGGCTCCTCCTATATCTAGGTGATATCTTATAGCTACCGCTTATCTGCGTTCACAGCTCTCCCAAACTGGTTCTATGGAAAGTTATATGTGATATTTAGACTGTTGGTTTGTGTTGCAGAGAAGGTAGCTTTTCAGAGCCTAGTGTATTCTGTGGACTTGCTGGATTGAAACCCGGTCATCATTTAATTTCTTAGAGGGTGTTTGATAGGAGAAAGAGAGATCTTAACAAAACCTGTCTACACAGCACTCGGTGATCCTTGGTAAACTAGTGGAATAATGACATTAAGGAAGATTCCTTATCTTTCCCTCCTTCATACATTTCAGAAAATACTCTTTGGGATATATTGGCATTTCAGTTTAAATACAGTTATTTCGGATGTGCCACAAGTGATGGTTTCATCTGCTCATATACAATCAGTGGAGACATTCTGAGCCTGGACTCTTATCTCTTATTTCTCTTTCCTGCTTTTAAACCTTTAGAAATAAGGTGTATTTTATAAGCAAGTAGTGCACACAGGGGAAGGAGTCTTGGCTGGAATATGTGCTCGCGTGGTGATCACCTATTGATGTGATACACCGAGGAACAAGATTTCAGTCCCCTTCCAAGTCAGGAGGTATAGGAAGCTTGCTGTTAAATAGCACATAGAGTTTTCAGTCATTTAATCCTTAATCAGTTTATTTGTTGTCTTGCATGGATCCTAAAATTCTTAGTGTGAAACAAGCAGCCTCGTGTAATTTAAAGCTGGAGCATTCTCCTGGGGGAGCGTGGCCACCAGGAAGGGAGCAGCGAGCAGCCTTTCTCTGTGGACCCTGCGTCTTGATCAGCTTGCAGTTTCTGGCCTCTGTGTTAAACAGCGCAGTGCCGTGTCTGTAGCAGGTGGCAGCCTGCACTCTTGTTGAATTTTGCCATAATCCAGTAGTTCTGTTAGCATGGGCAGAGAGGGACGGTTGAGATGCAAAAGAAGCAAAAAGCTCCAACACCCGCACCTTGGCAAGAGGGAGAATAAGGGTGTTTTGTGTGGTTTTGTGTGGTGGTGGTTGCAGCAACACTGGTGTTCTGCTGCAAAACGTGTTGCTCAGCCCTGTGGGCTGCTGGAAACAGCTGAGCCAGGGTGCCCTCCATAAACCTACCCCGAGGAACGAGCGGGGCGCTCGGCACAGGCCACATCGGCGGAACGTGGGTCACAAGAAAAGAGGCAGGTTGGGTGGGAAGCAGCAAAGCGGGTCACGGGTGGCTGAGACACCCCGACACGGGGCTGCCGAGTGGGCCCAGCCAGACTGGGCTTTGCCTCATCCTCCTGGAGAGACCACGGGAGCATCACGACAGCAGCCGGCAGGTATATTAGTACATTAATGGCGTTGTGCAAATTACGGCATTCTGTTCAATGACCGTGAACACGCAGGCTGTGCTGGGAGCCATTCTGGTACCAGCACCAGCTGATTCTTTCCATCATCAAGTTTTTCTGTTAATTTTGCCAGCCTTTGGCAACAAAACCACACGTGTATGCAAATATCTAATGTAAAGCGGCTGTAATATTTAGATTTTGTTTTTTACTCGAAACTCTTATTAAGAAAAACTAAAAGGACGCTTCCCAAGAGATGTCACAGTAGCAGTGGAAAGATTTGGGGAAAATACTGCTGTGTTTAAAAGATGGATCTTGTTGCAAGCTGCAGAATTCTCATTTGATTTTAATGTATCAGTGGAAATAGTATTTTTATTCAGCTTTGAATATTTAAAATTGAAACAGTGACTATCTTGAAAATGAAGCTAAGTGCTAGAGCATTTGCAGACCTGTTTAGTTCTTTCCTGCTTTTGGAAAGACGCTTGGGCAGCTAGTTATCCTAAATGTTAGCTCTAGGGAAACGCAAGGACCTTCACACCAACAAACGCTGAGTAAATTCATGACTTGTAGCCAGCCGAACTGGCTCGGCTCAAGCTGTGGGACCCACCTGTACCTGCATCACGAGGCTGGTGCCTCTTCGCTTTTAGCAAACTCTACCACAGAGAGAGCTGCAATATCTCTCTTGTTTTGCCTTTTTATTTCTTTTCAGATACGTGCAAAGCACTTCAGAAAATCTCCCAGTAGGTTTGCATAGGCCTGTTCACCTTTTATTCCACTGGGTTGCTGCTGTGTTGTTTTGAGAGACCTGTTGTAGAAGGTTTTTGTTAGTAGAAATGAGTGCACGTCTCATCTCCATCAATGAAGTACTCTTAAGTACAGATCACTCAGCTGCTGCATTGATAGGTTCTCATCTTTAATGGCAATGTGCATCACTACCAGTGAAACTGTATGGGTTTAGGAAAAAGCGTTCTTGTCCTACCTGATAAAAATGAGAGGCAACGAAGTCAGCTCCTTCTTTGTGATGCACACAGGAGACTTCCCTAAATGCTAGACATGTGTAGATGAAGAAGGGATCCTTTGGACTGACTCAGTTTGGGGGCTTTGGACAGCCCATAATTGCTAGAGGAGGAGAAGGAGGAAACTCTCTGTGTGCAGATACTGGCATAGGTTCTTGCAGGGCTCTTCTGCACCACTGCCCTCTGCCCTCCTGGGGTATCTGGTGCTTGTCCAGTACTGGACCCAGTTGGACCTTCACTTGGCTCCAGTCTGACTGTGCCGTGTTCTAAGATTGGCACCCAATCCTTTGGGGGACAAGCCACACTTTCTCTAAGTGAAATCAAGTATGATATACAAAAGAACTCACCTAAAATAACCATCTTTACGTAAACTCCCCATTTCCCCCTCCCCAAAAAGCCATATTCACTTCCAGTAGCAGGCCTGGCTGGATGCCTTGGCACAAATAGAGACCATCTGATGAAGCAAAGGTGGGAGCCGGGGGCTGCTTCCCATTTCGGCCCCGTTAAGGCCTGCTCCTTTGCACCACGTGCAGTTACCTATAGAAATCCCTATGGGTGGCTCTGTGAGGCCGAGCACTGCGCTCCTGCCTTGCTCTGAGCATCGTGCAGGGCCTTGGCCTGCAGAAGTTAACCCTGCTGATGCACTTTTTGTCTAGCACGTAGCTCACTATTTAATGCTTGCCAAATGCTGTAGGAGGGAGCAATTATCAACTGCTCTGTAGCTTTTGGAAATCCCTTTTGTTAAATACTTGTCCTCGTTTCTCCTAGTTTAAAACTGTATATAACCTAACTTAAAAACTAAAGTTACTTGAATTTCAATTGTTTTTATTCTTTTATATATATAAATATATATATAAATTGTTTTATTGACTGTTGTTCTGCTTAACCATTTTGATAACTCTTATGTTGATAAACTTTTTTTTGGATACTCAGCTGCCTGCATCTGGTTGGACTTACATAGAAACTTCTATTTTGTGTTTGTTATATCTGGCCAATGTGGCTGTGCTTTTGTATTCTTATTTTCTAAAAATCATCATCTGTCAGGTCTCTTTATAGCTTCCTGTACTACGGTGTCTTCTAATAAACATTTTATTTTCTCATTCCTGTGAGGTTTTTTTAATGGGTATACATTTTAGTTTAACTTTACTGATGCCGAACAAGTGCCCTCCAACTTCTTTGCTTTATAGAAGTGGGTGCAAAGGAGATCTGAAGGTTCCATGAAGCACAAGGCAGGTTTGGACTCGTATCTGATACTTGCTTTGATATAGCAGTCTCTGGGGCCAAATCAAATTCTTGGATCCTGGCTTCATTTGGCCACATGGAAAACTTAGCCCTGCTTCACATATCTGTGGCCACACAAATGTGACCTACTGTAGATTTAAGGCTCTCACCCCTTAAGAATGAATGGCCAACACAGCCTCCTGTGTAAAGGATGGCTGCTGTGCATCCATCTGCAGGATCTCTTGTGCCTTTGCTGCTTATTCTTCAGTATCATTCCTCATATCGTGCTCTTTGGCACAGTCACCAGATACTCCTTTGCAGGTTAAAAAGGGGGAAAGAAAAGCATTTGCTTTCTCTGCTGCTGTGGTAGGAAGGTGCTGCTGGGGTCCTGCTGCTCTGTGTGCATCCTCCTTGCAGGGATGTTCCCGTGATGCCCTTCCCTGGTGCTGCAGGGAAGGACAGAGGGAGAATATTACTGCTTTGGGGCCATTTAAACCTGAGTTCAGGAGCTTTTCTTAACCTTTGATAACCTGGTGGATGCTTGGGTGCTGTGTTTCCATTTA
>JAVCKT010020106.1:0-38216 GCA_032273925.1 Rhynchotus rufescens | reverse complement strand
AGGAAACAATCTGCTAAAAAAAAAAAAAAAAAAAAAGAAGAAGAAGAAGAAAAAGAAAGGGAGCATTTTCTTCTTCACTTGAGAAGGTTTCATGTAGAAATTTGGTTGTATTTGTGTTTATTTTTAAAGCAATGCTGGCCACCTGAAATCAGAGTTTCGGATCAAATGTAGTATTTTGTGTCAGCATGTGTGTCCTGCCATATAGCTGGAAAGAAGAGTGTGTACATGAGGAAATAGCTGCCTTTTCAGGCTGACTCCTAAACACAACTGTTTTCACAGGTCTGGGGAGCAGCAGACACTTCTGATAGTAGCCATTTTTTCAGTAGGAGTGGAGCGATATTCCAGCATCATCTGAAAGCCCTGTATTGATCTCACAGTTCAGAAAGGTATGAGACTTTTCCCATCAATTTTTCTCTTCCAAAATTCCGTGTATAATCTATCTGCTTGCATTTGTTCCAACTCTTTTAACTAAGATCAGCTTTGTTATGTTCCCCAAGATAACCAATTTGTGCCAGGAAAAACAGAGATTTGTCCTGCCAACAGAATTCATTGACTTTTGGTAATAGATGCCTTTGACTAAAGAGAAAACTAAACCCATCCCTGTTTTGGCTATAGAGAAGTTAAAGGACATCTGGAATAAGCTCAGTCTGTTACATGCAAACATTCATTTAAAGCTTTCTAAAAACAATTGCCAGCTTTGTACACATTTCTGGCTTAACTGCTAACTAGTAATATTCAAATATTGTTTTAAATAATGAAGTGATACTTAGCAGGAAGTACAATAGCTTTCCTATTAAATCTCAATCTAAATTAAATTAATATTTTAGAGTCTCATTTGAAAGTGCTCCTGATAAGTCTTTAATTACTGCCACTTCCTCGACTGGTGCCGCAGCAATTCCCCAAGAGCTTTCGCTTGCATCACATTATCTATGGATTTTGCTTAAAAGTTTCCCTTGCTTTTGTTGCTGGGGACTTAGTGAATGTAATAACCTGATTTTTCCCTTTGGTTTTGCAAGAATGCCACATTTCAGAGAAGATCCTCATTGCTATTGACAGCCTGCTCACACATGATAGGGACCTTGGGATAACGTATGCCACAGAGGAGGACTTTATGCCTTTCATTTTTGGCTGCTGGCAAGAGCTGGATCACGTCTTTGCCATCAAGACCAATTGCATTAATTGATGTCCTGCTTGTAGAGAGAGATTCTTGCCAAAGGGAAAGGCAGTTCCTTCTTGTCATTTTCTTGCTGAGGCTAGTCACTTGCTGGAGTCCAACATGGGCAAAGACACTTCAATTTGTTTAATTTTATGCAATGTGAAAGTCTTGCAGAAGCTCCTGTTCACAAATTTATGAAATTAAGACATGCAGTTAGATCTTCCCAGGCCTGAGACTGTGGTTTATGGTTGATTTTGTGACATGTTTCACACTGAGGGTTGATCTGATGTATCTAGATGTGCTCACAAGGCAGAAGTACTGCTGGTCCAATCTGTAAGGAGCCAACCTGCTTGCCCTCTAGACACTAGAGACACTAAATGCTCTCACCTGAGAAGAAGACATCTTCCACAAGTAAGTCTCAGCTTCAGCAGCCCCCATAATCCCAGTCCTGTCTTGCATGGCAATCTGAAGGACATACGGATGTGCTGATTAGGCTAGCACAGACTGCAGAACATCAAGTCCAGGTGACTGGCCCCCCTTCCATTTCCAGTCTGTTTTCCTCTGACTTTATCTTAGTTCAGCCTGTAAGACATGTCTTTCATAATGTGAAGTCTCATGTGTAACAGCAGCAAAATACAGAAGTGAAGGCACAAGCTGTGCAAGACTCAAAGTTCATGTTTGGAGGGCTAAACATGGGAGTTGGACGGACTTGGTCAGTAATTTGACCACTTTGACCAAGGCCAGTGTCTGAGAGACATAAATCAACCAACAGAGGACACTTTCTGCAAGGAGCTAATCTTCTAGAAGGTCCCTTCTAGATTTCATAGGTCCTGCATGATCCCACTTAAACATTTCTTTGGACGTGCAAGTAATTTCAGACAGTTTTATTATTCATATAAATGTCTAATCCTTTGCTGAATCCTGCTAAGCTCCTTGCTACAAGAATAACCTACAGCAGTAAATCCAGCTGGTTCATTTTCATGTGTTGGGAAGCATTTCCTCTTACCAAATGTCAGTTTGTGAGGTCTTAATGCTACTGATTGTCCTTTTTTATTTCTCTTTTACTGTGAGCATGAGCTTAAGTCTACACATTGCATCAATGTGGCTAGCAATTGCCATGCAAAAGCTGAGCCTCTGTATCGCTGTTCTTGTGCAGACCCTGCTGCAGTGCTTTAATGTAATCCCCCTTTAATTGCCAAAAAAGCTAAATTTAATTTAATTACTTCAAATTTTCCAGTATCCACATGGACATGTAATGCAAACCAGCAGAAAAATGGTAATTCCTTAAAGAGCTGTAACCGTCCTGACACCTTTGAGGATGAATCTGTAAAAATACAGGATGTTCGTAATGTATCTCATCTCTCCCTTTTGCTAAGATGTTTTTGCTGCAATTTTTAAGGTGTTGTCAAGGCACAAGCTGAGGCATGCACAGGTGCATGGAGACTGTGTCTGTCAAACCTGCCTGGGTTATAAACAGCGTGACTGAAAAATAGCCTGAACTTGTGAAGATGATGTGCAGTGCCAGTGGGAGCTCCTGTGAAATGTCTCTGCAGCCTCTGAAGAGATGGACCCTTAGCTTCAATGCCCCTTTTTTTCTCTTTTCTTTTCTCTGTGGACTTGTCTTTCAGCCCATTTTAGAAAGTCATCCAGGACAAGCATGAAACTTGTCCACCTTCACTGAGCAACACTCCTTCCAAAATCTGCTCAAGTAGCAGAATAATTCAGGAGGACTGATGACTTGCCTTGTTGAGGGCTGTTGAGGGACCTGGTTACCAGCAAGGTCCATTGCTCTGCTCGTTGTCCTCCAAAACTGTGGGTCTTGGGTGCCCCAAGTTGATGAAGGGCACTGCCTGTGCTGTGGACAATCTTGGCTTCTGCCTCTGTGTCCCTGAGGAGCTTCTCTGCTCTTGCTGCACCCTTTTTTTTTCAATTGGCCATAATTAGGATAATAATTAAGATGATCTTGTTATCTGAGGTCTTCCAGAAGACTAAGGCTGTTTTCCTCAACTGCATTTTGGAGCCATACAAATGAGTAAGGCAAGGCAGATGCTGTGGAGATTAGTTGAAGAGGAGGCCTCAGTCTTGGGACTCCAGTAGGTCACTGAGCCAAGATAAGTGTTTGGCAAAACCAAAGATAAAGCTTAAAGGCGAGAATTAAGACACCAAATGGAAAGGAAGAAGAGAAAGTCTGGCTGAGTGTCCCTTGGGCCAGTCCTGAGGCGCATCTTGGAAAGGCTGCACAGATGGGTAGCATCATTTTAGCAGTACATTTAATTTCTTTGGCCTCATCAACTTTCTATATATAACCTCCAAAACCAAACAGCCAGACTAACAGGCTTTGTCATTAAGAGTAAAGCTCTTAGTGGGCTCAGCCATGCGAGTAATCAACCGGATTGCAAGGACTTTAGCTCCAGTCAGTGTCTCATGCCTGGTTTTATTTAACTAGTGATTCTTCAGTTTCGGCGCTTCCAGTAAAAGCATTTTTTGCCCTTCACAAGAGTGCACCACAAGCTTTGGTTGTCTCCTTCCTGACACTTCGAGGCACGCGCTAATGGCATCTGATAAAAAAAGATGTCATTGATTTTCATTCAGTTAAGTAATTTACTCACGCTGCACCTCTGCTTCCGTCCCTCTGCTACTCACTCGGAAGCAAACGCAAGTCCCTTCGGACACTCCTCTTGTGCACAAGGCAGTGAGCATAAATATTTCAAACCTAGAATGGGTCAAGGGAAGAACTAGGAAATGAAAAGTGTGTGTGCGCGCACACACACACACACACGAGATTTGCCCCTCTTCCCAGCCCCTTTCTTTCGCTGTGAATGGATGGATGGATGGATGGATGGAGAGTTGGAGTATGAAAGTTGGATGGAGAAGCCATGGTGTAGGTGTGGTTCTGGCACAACAAGCAGATCAGAGCTATTTCCATCAGTTTTGATGTTGAACCCAGTTGCCTCCATGGAAATCGAACAATGAGTGTTGAACCCGTAGCTGCATCGATGTGCACCATCAGCATGCCTGAAAGGTGGGTGTCCTCCTAACAATTAAGGCCTTCTGAAATGAAGGTGAGTCCAAAAAGCAAAAGGGACCCAAAGCATCGGAAATGACCATCTGTGCAGTAGAGACTTTGCTCAGTCCCTCACTGACTGGAAGTCACAGAAAACTTCCCAGCATTCCAAAATAAAGCTGTTGCAGAAAACCGTTCATTTATTGCAGAAGAACAAAAGCCATGAAACCTACAAAAAATGATTTGTTGCATCTAAGCTCTAACTACTATTTTTTGCATTCCTCATTGGAGCTGTTCTGAGTGTGGCAGTTCCTTGTAACACCAGTTCTTTCTTTGTAATATTGTTTTTCCTTGTAGTATGAGGTTTTTCCACAATTAATTTGTTCTGTTTTTGAGGAAAGAAACAAAGGCAAAAAAAAGAAAAAAGACTTTATGTCTAGAACTGGCAAAAGAGCTGGAATGAGCATTTAAGGAACTGCTAAGTTCCTTAGTCCTGAAGGCTCAACTGTAACTACAGATGATCAGATAATCTGAAAAATGGTAATTTTATGTCTGGCATACATTTTTCGTTTTCTGTAGCAAGCTCTGCTTCTGAAGACATGAACTCTTGCTTGCACTCCAAAACTTTTGCTCTTCCATTCCTGTTCCAAAGTGCTCAGACAGAAAAAAAAAGGCATGCATCTTAAATTAGCCAACTTTTTCCAGACTTTCCCCCAGAGGAAGAACAAAAATCTCCTCAGAAACGACTTTATTAGAATAATGTAATGCAAAACCAGTTCTTGGAGCAATGCTGCACTTCTAGCCAAATACTGTCAAGTGATCCATTTCTTAGGATCCTTATTAAGAGCAGTAACAGCGGCTTCTTTCAGTTTGACCATGGCCCCATTTGGGTTAGTTAGCTGACAATAACCATAATAGCCATCCCTGGTTATGACTCAAGTATCCCCTCAAAACTGTCAAATACTGCTGCTGGAGCACATCAAATGGAAGCTGGAGAACTCATCATTGCAACAACCAACTTAATGTCTGAAAGCAGAAGAGGTTTCCCACATTCATAAAGCTTAGAGAAATTAGCGACGACTCATTCAACTATAGCCTATACTTACTGTTTTTGGCATGTTACACCAGCAGTGATGTATCATGCACCATCTGTGTAATAGCTGAAGGAGAGGAAAGCAGTCAAAATATCTTGCTTGCAACGCCATGTCTCCTTTAGGCAGGGGACACGGATTGATAGACTTGAATGAAATGCTTTCCATCCAGCACCTGTTAAAGGCTCAGGCAAGCTGATGCTTTGAGATGGACTCTGAGTGGTCACAGAGGGTGTAGGAGAAGAGGTCTCCCCCACATAAGAGATATTTGCCTTTAATCATAACTGAATGAAGATGGTCTTGGATCTGCCCTGAATAATATAAGAACATCCCACACCCAAATATCTTGACTCATGACAGAAAAACTCTCTAGGTACATCAAGAAGAGTGAACGATGAAGATTCACAGTTGTGTAAATCACACTGAAAATCGCCTTATGCTACAGAAACCTTCCCCTTACTGTGCCTTCACTGACAGTCACTAGAGTTGGCTGTTCTCCATTAGCTGTTTTAGTGGAGTGTCTGTTCAGTTGGAAGCTGAGTCTGGCAACAAACTCAAGGTTTATAAATATTTTTGCATCCCATAGTACCTAGATTTGCAAAAAGCATCATGCAAGCATCTCTGTTGGCTGGAGAACATCTCACTTTCCAAGACTCCAGATTGTCTTGACACATAAAATTTAACCCAGTGTTTGAGTCATTAACTCCATAGTCTTTGAAACATCATTTTTAATGACTTAACCGTCAGGGGAGGGCTTCTGGGGAGGAAACAAGACATCTTGGTCACTAGGGCATGTGAATGATCAGAGGAGTCTGATCCCTAGAGCTGGAATATGCAACCAAAGAGTGATGGACCATCTCTTGGCACCACAAACTGAAAAAAAAAAAATCACTTCCAGTAAGGCAAATCACCTCCTTTTACTACCAAAACATGTCAGCTTTGCAAATGTTACAGTTCTTGAACTAACTGTTGTGCATTATGGATAAATTTAACTTCATAGGCCTTTCATTTTGGCTGATTAATCATTGATTTTATGAGACACTTGCACTTCATAAACGTTACAGTGCTTTCAAAGTTTACTTCCCTGCATTATCAGTGAGCCTGAAAGGGAGATTTATTTATACCTTCACTGCAAAGGGTGGGGGAAGAGCTTGAAATTGTAGCTTTGGTTTTATATGTCACATTTAATGATAACAATCAACGGAGAGCCATCTCTGTAATTTCTTTCAGACGCCACGCCACTGCATCATTTAAAACGTTGATAAATTTGTTATGATATAATCATAGCAATCGGGTAATTAAGCAGCCCTGGGTGGAGATTTGAGCTGGAGCATAAACAACAAAGCAATTTGAGGTGCCAGAAATGTCAGGTGAGTGAATCTCATTGATGATCTTACCAGCTTTTAATACCGTACTATGTGTGCTCAGGGAATAAGAAGTGTAAGGAGGAGATATATATATTTTTTTAAACTACTTAGTCATGTCATTGCCAGTCATTATGCTTGGGAATTTTTAAAGGTTAAGCATAAGCAGTGATTTACATGCACTTAAAAAAAAAAAAAAAAAAAAGAGAGAGAGAGAAAGAAAGAAAAAAAGGAAAATACCCATTAGTAAGGAGAGATACAAATTTGCCAAGAGAAAAAAAGGCTGAGTAGTGGCAGAGGGAGTATAGGCAGCAGGGTCGGGCAGACCCTTCCATCTGGTGTTTAGTGTCAGCAGTGGCTTTGGGCAAAACTCTGCACTTCTCATCCTCAGCTCCCTGTCTGTGAACTGGAGGTGGCTCTTCCCCATATCAGAGGGACCTCCAAGGCTCAACAGCATCCCTGACTAGAAAGCACTGGGATACCCCTTGGTGAGCAAGAGGTGCCTGGATAATGGAGTCACTCCTGAGGAGGCATCACAAAGGTTGGGGGGGTTCACAGCTGGGAAGATGGGTTCGTGCACAGAGGTCTAAAGAGACATTTCCTGCCAAGTAGGGTTTTTTTCCACAGCACAACAGCCAAGAGGGCGGCATTTGATGCGAAGGTAAGGGGTAGGATGCTTTCAGAGAAAGTACAGGACAAAGAATACAGGAACATGCCTTTAGGATTAGTCATTCTTGAGAACATGAGGATAAGCAAGGTTGCTGTGCCATGTTTTCACTGTATCTTACAGATGTGAGCCAATTTCACACTTTACAAGCTAGGAATTAATCTTGGATAGGGCATATTTTGGCCTTGTTATCTTAGCAAGGAGTTTTGAAAAATAAAGCCCAATTTTCCCATGTGGAAAGCATCTGTTTTGCCCTAATTTATTAATGTCTTGTCTACCCACTACCATATTAATAATACTAATGCCACACTTCAGGTTACAGCTAGCTCATGTGCTATGAGAGGAGTTGTACAAGTGCTCCGTGACCCATTGGTCCCCATAGCTTGGATTCATCTGGGAGACAGCGTCCGTCATTGTGCACCTGCAGCCCAGGCAAGGTGAGTGGAGCATGAGAATAGACTCTGGGGATTTGTGTTACTCCCTGTTCTTTTGGCTATCCTGGTCTATCCTCTCCATGATCGTACCCACTGCTTTTCTCCCAAGGCACCAGTCACTGCACGTATTTCTTCCTGCTAGGGCCCTTTTCTCCCACTCATGCCTCTTCCAGTAGACTTGAGCTTCTCTCAAACTCCACACACTCCTTGCTCATCCTTCTGCTCCCTGCAGGAAGCTTTTTAACCTGTCTCCCCCAGCTCATGGGTGCCTTGACCGTGAAATGTGAGACAATGCACACATTTTCCTTTTGGATGACGTTCTCCACGATTCCCAGCTTTAAGGGCTCATGGTAGGTCCACGTCTTCTACTTTTGCTCCAACGAGCCCACCCAAAGTCTGCCCTTTACTCAAGCCTGTGGAAAAGGAGAGTAGCTTTAACAAGAGCCCAGTGCTAAAGATGATGATACCATAATCCCCCAATGGGAATAGCAGCGGAGCAGGGGAGGAGGATGAGGATGAGGAGGAGTGCTCCCTGCCCTTTGGCCCTGAAACTGTTTGACGAAGGACTTGTTTGTCCTTCTGTTTGCACACATTTGCAGCAGCCGCACGCTTTCCGGAGATGAAAAGCATTCTCGAGTGAGGCAGGAACCTGATTGAGTTAAAACATTTGCCCGACTCCATAAGCCAGCCTAGTTCAGTTTGGCAAACTGCTCAAGAAAACTTCCAGCGCTTTAACACACTCATTGCAAAAACATGGCAGAGATAAAATCGTGACCTCCAGGTGCACTGAAAGCCAGAGACCTTGCCTTGCTTTTGCATTTCTAAAGACATTCCAATCCCCATGCATCTGAGGGGCTTCAAATATTTAAAATGTCTTCCAATTACTTCAGCTCTTTTGACTACATTATGGACTCGCAGCTGCTGGGCTCCATTTGGGGCACTTTACCTTAAATTGGGAGAGTCATGGCTTCTGATTGTGACTCAGATAAGTAGCTGTGGCTCTGTTTTCTTACTGTAAAGCTGTGTGAGTCCAGGTTACTTACGGCTGTTCTGATACAGAAAGCAAAACACAAGCCACCTTAAGACCACCAGCAAACATTGCTGTTAAATTCCCAAGATGTCTGCACTGAGAAGCTGCTGAGGGTTGAATTAAACCCGTGAAACCCAGTGTGGGATGACACTGCCCTTTTTAAGGCAGTCTCTCAATTTTGTAATGCTCAGACTGGACTCTGTCCTTGGATGGCAATAGGACTTCAGTTTTCACTTTCTCCTCCTGGGGAAATGTCATTGGATTTGTGCATGGAGAAAATGCCCCGGGGGAAATCTGAGATCAGAGTAATGTGGATAAAAATGAGAGACTGGAAGAAGAAGAAAGAGAATGAACCCAGAAAATAATAAGTATACAATGGCTTCTCAGTATCCTCTCCACAAAGCGTGTCTGTTGCACAAGTGCTCAGTGAGGTTTTGGGGAGTGATCCAAATTTTGCCCATCTAGACCTGCCTTCACGTTTTTCTGTTCACCCTCATCACCCTGAGAAACAGGAACCAAGCTTTTCCCCAGGAGAGATGGCCAGGTGGGTTGTTCTTTGTGCTCTGCTGCCCTCAGAAAGAGGAAGCAGCAGCATTTTAGCTTAGCACAACCTGGGAGGAAAGGTTTTGCTTGGCTGCTCCTGCGGCCATCAGTGTGCTGCGAATGATGCCACCCACTACTCCCCCTCTATCTAACAGCCGTAGCTACAAATGTTATTATTGGCCATAAAAATTATCCAGACCATTTTTCAATCTAGCCACAGTCTTTGACTCTGCGACCTGCTGCAGTAATGAATTCCATAGGCAGCCTTCACAACACACGGAGAAGTACCTCCTTTAATTTGTTTTAAATGCACTGGCCATTAACTTCACCCAGTGACCCTTTTATTCTCATATAATATGAAAGAGCAGCTTTTACTATGTCCTTTGTAATTTAAATACCTTGGTTGAGTCTCCTCTAACTCTTCTCCTGTCACTCCTGGATACTATTTTAGTCAGGTATTGGGAAGGCAAGATCGAGAGCTGGACACAGTTCTGCTAATAGTTCTTTTCTACCTAGTGTGCCATATATCAGTAATACTATGGAATGCTCATCCGCTCTTCCATGGGGGTTTCTGGACCTGTGCGAAGTCCATAGTGCCACAGAAAAAGACAGCCTTGTGATTGGCAAGGATAGCCCGTCATATTTGCCATCGTTGCCTGCTCTGTGCATGCTCAGCTCCCCTTCAGGTGACTGTCATTAGGGTCTGGACCCACCATCTCCTCCTGCGCGGGGTCCTGCCTCCTTCCTTGGTGGCTGCAGCTCGGAGTCCTGTTTAGAAGTGGACAGGACATAGCCAACCAGAGATACACCCCACAACCAGTGACAAGGAAAAACTGGGGAAATCGTTGCCTCTGCTATCTCATCTCAGGCAAAACTGGGCTTTTTCCAGCAGCACCTCCAAGTGGGATGTGCTTAAAAGAAAATAACACCTTTAAAAGGCAGTATAAATATATATATATATGAAAATCCTCCTCTGGAGAAGCATGGCACAAAGATGAATGTCCATCTTGCCACATCGCTTCAAATAAAGGTCGGGGAAAAAAATCATTTAAGCAATAATGATTAAGGTACAGGTCATCTCCTAAGGATTAATGCTGCCTGCAAAGAATTGATGGCCTTCAGCCATGCCTCAGGCTGTTAACCCTCTTTGGCTATTAATCCTTGGGAAGTGCCCTGCACAGAGGTTACTATTGACATTTTAAGCAGGAAAGATAGACAGGGAAGAAGCCAGGCTTGCTGATGGGCAGACAAAAGGCATTTTCTTTATTATTTTTTTTTCTGCAGCACAGAGGACATTTTGTGTCTATCAATGCCCTGCATTCAGCCCCAGCACACCAACAGCAGCCTCCTCGTCTGCAGCTTGAGGAGCAGCTTTTGCAAAGCGTTACCATTGGCCTCAGCGCAGCATGCAGATATGTGACACTTTGCAAATATAAGTAATAAAGCAAGATATGTAGAGTGACAAGCAGAGAGCGAGGTTTGCAGCTGCATCCAGCATACGTCTACGCAATATCTCACCAAGAGCACAGGGCCTGGGCCTTGATCAGAAGGGGCTGGAGAAGTAACAGGAAGGCTGTGGCTGGCATTAAAGACCTCACCTGCATTGCTTCCCTTTTTAGGGACAGAAATCCACAGGGCAAGAGCCAGAAACCTAGAGAAGGAGTAAATCTTGCCCATCTCCATCCCAACTCAAAAGAGCATGCACAGCAACAAGCAAAGCTTTGAAGGGAAGGAAGGATAGAGGAGCAATCCTGTCAACTCTAATATCACAAAGGCTCTTGCAGACATACCTTTTAAACCCTTTGGGAGCCTTGTGATTACAAGAGATTTTCAATCTTTTTTTTAAAAAAAACCCACTCATCTAGACTCCAATTGCATTTAAAAATCAGGAGGCAGATTTGAGATGTAGTGTTGTGCTCAGGCAAATGTGCTCTGTTGGAGGGCTTGTAGCCTTGTTTTGAAGTCTGCCTTGCAGCTCTTTGAGGTCTGTCTCATACCTGGAAGCTGCCCATATAGCCGAGGACAGAGCGGTAGTTCCTTCAGGTCCCCAAGAACTGCAGATTCAGCGGCAAAAGGATCACATACAAAGATGAAAAGATACCAACAGAGAAAGCTGGGAAAACCAAGGAAAGGCAGAAAAGAGGCCTCACGAAAGACCTTCTAGAGATGCTTGTGGGGAACTGCCTCCTACTCCTTCACCACCCTTGCAGGACGGAGATGAGTGTTTTACTGCTGACCTAGCTCTGCTCAGCTCTAGCTGGAGACTACCAAGTCACATAGATGTTCACCAAAGAGCAGTTAACACCTGAGTCTACCTGATCTCATCTGCACAGTGCAGCAATCTGAAGCACCTTGCTTGCCCAAATTTTGGCAACTTTGGGAACTCAGACGCAGGAGGGTCTGAGAATACTTCCATCCACTCAATCCTAATTAGAAACTCAACACTAATTAGAAGTAGCAAGCATCCAGCGTAAGAGCAAGAGTGGCACCACTGACAGATAGATGAACCGTGCAGATGCTGATAGTTTGATATCTTTCTTCTGGAGCAGCCTGATTCACCTTTCCCTACGTCCCCACAAAAATAGCACTGGGGTTTTTTGGGGAGCAGGGAGAAGGCTTGGTGCCCTGCACTGTTTGCTGAGAAATTGCACAGGTCAGCAGGGACTTGAAGAGGTGGGAAAATGTGCCCAGCCATCCAGCAGCTGTCTGGTTCACTGAGGTTCACCGAGCATCTGCTGTAGCCACCTTCTCTGTCGTGTAGTCCTGCAGCATCCTGCAGGGAATGGCCAGAAGTCACAGCTGCAACGTGCCCAAGGGAAAAGGAGGAGCGCTGCACTGGCAGTGTTGAAAGCCCTCTGGGAACAGGAAGTTTTGCAAATAAAGCTTTGGGAAAAGCACAGCAAACCTATACGAACCTATAACCTATATAGGCACAGCCTATGTTCCATGCTACAGAAGAAGCCACTTTCCTTCTCTGCAAGGTCCCTGATAACCTTGCATGACCCAGCCATTGGGTCTTCTTTTAACCATCCTTCTCTTAACCAAGAGAAGGAACTAAATGAGTGGTTCAACACGATGCAGCAACATAGACATCTCCTATTAGGTCCTCTAGCTGTCCCTGCTCAACCAGGCCATGCCCAGCTCCACCATCGGTGTCCGGGACCACGCACTGAGTGGGCCAAGGTTTCCCTTCTTTGGCATGGGCTATGTCCCTTGCCTTTCTAAATCCCCAAATCTGTGTTCCTGACAATTCAGCTCAAAGCAGGGTTAATGCAATTAAAACCTATACCCAGAGTGTGAGCTTTCTGCTTATATACTCCCTGACCAAGGCCGTTGATGAAAGACTGTGGGATTAACAGGCGTTTTACCCAGACATTTTAGTATTTCCTTCTAGAGCTACAGGCTGCCCTAGCCAGAAAGCCAGCACCATGGGGCAGTACAGTCACCTTTGTGTGAGAAGACCACAGGAAAACATCTGGAAACAGCATCTGGATAAGGGAGAGAAATCAGAGCATTTCATTATTCTCGGCCCTTTAGAGGGGTAAATGAGTCGTCCATCCTCCAACTTCCTCTCCGCTAAGCAGCAGTAAATTGCCATGGCAACTAGAAGGCTCAAATTAAATAAATATATGAGGATAATTAAAAGAAGGAATAATATGGGCCTGCTAATGAGGTGAGTTGGTTGATTAGATTAGTGGGGAACGGCAGGCGTGTGGTGGGCAGAGGTGATTTGAATGCCCATGTTGTTGTTGAGTGGACGGCCCGGCGTCACCGTCATGACTGTAGCTGTGATGACTGGAGGTGGAAATCTCACTTTTCCCAGGTGTGGCAGGACCAGAGAGGGGGTGTTGAGCTAGATTTCCTTTATCCGTGGCAAATACAGCCTCCAAACAACCTATTCCAGCTGCTTTTGTAGGACCTGGCTCTCCTAGACCCCTCTCCTACATTGATGGCCACCAGGCCAGCAACACTTGGTGCTTAAAACATAACCTTCAACAATTTAGAGGATTTTTGTGCTGTTTGCATAATTTCATCAAAGGTGAGCCCACTTTCTTCACAGTTTTGACTAGATTCATTGTTCATGGCTCCACTCTGCCGTGGACAATCTTCAACTTCAGCTTATGTATATGAAGCTTGATATACAGGCTTATCAGGCATGAGCTGATGGTGGGAACACAGCAAATGTAGCTTTTTCACTGCTTCATTCATTCAGCTGATTTGTACTTCCACTGAGTGATGTTGAAATTTCTTTGAAATTCCCCTTATAAAGGTCATCACACTCTGAAAAGGTTTTCCAAATTAATCACTAGCAAAAATATTTATCTTTAAAATAGTTTTTAAAGGGTTTCTTATAATTTTTTAAAACATTTTTGGGTAGATCATTTTGTTGTCTTTTTGAGTTTTCTTCACCGGGTGATTAATTAACCAAGATGATTCTGAATTTATTTTTTAAGAAAAGCTAAAGCAATAAGAGCAGCATACTTCTATGCTGTTGTGCTGTATAGAAAAAAATCCTTTTATTCACATAAACCTGTTTGATGTAGTTATTCTGTGAAGCCTTGCAATGAGATGGAAAATATTTGTAAATAAACATATACATCAAAGGATCCTTAATCTTAAAGGAGTTGAGGACAAAAAGGGTTTTCTTCTTTAAGGGGAAACATGGGCTAAAAAAAAAGTGCTATCTTCTCTGCAGCTGCGAAGCCTCTCCATAATATCTAAAGAAGAGCATTTATGAGGAATTAGTCCCAGGAAGAATGCACTAGAAAGCAAGGCGGAAAATGACTTCTACAAAAATTCGCATGCAAAACCCACACAGGAGCAGGATCAAGTATTTTTTTCGGTCAGATCTGGGGGGGGTGGAAAAAAAGGCCCATAAGCCTTTTCAAAACATCTCCAAAGACTTGAGTGGGGGAGGGAGAAAAAAATTAAAACTCTTTGTTTTTCTTTTTGCAAAGAGAAGTGAAAAGGATCACTTCTTCTGAGACTACAGGATGAGACCTATTCTTTCTTGACTTGGATATCCCTGCATAAAGAGCCTCCCCATGCCGATTATACAAGGAGGGATCTTCTGAAAAGTGGACATCTCCAGTGCTCTCTGCCTTTCAGAAAAGGGTCACGTATCAGTCAAATCACCTTTTCGTTCAGGAGGGAGCTGCCCTGTGCTGCCAGCCACTGCAGATGCTTGTTTACTGCCACATCAGAAGTCCTTCAGCTTTACAAACTGGGACTTGCAGCACCTTTGCAACTTGCAGCAAGCCTATCTTCCATAAAAAGCATATAGACCACAATAATTGAACCTCTACATGTGTGTCAAAAAAAATAAAAAAAGGGGACGTAAGAAATTCCTATAGAAAAATCATAGAAAAATAAGAATACAAAAGGGCTTAAAGAGTTATGGATCAGGTTTCTGTAAAAAAAAAATATTGTTGGCAATGCTGGTAGTTCAGGAATAACAGACCCACTGTTTGCAAAAGCCCAGAGGAATGGATACGCTTCAAGAGCCTGCACCTCTTCTGGGCCCCCCTTGAACATCCAGCTCTGAGGAGCTGCCAACAACTATTCAAAATTGCCTTTTAATATGTAAACATGTGATTTCAGTGTTCAATTAGATGCTCAGCTGGGTTCATCACAGTGCTCCCATCTTTCTGTTTTTAATCTTAATAATTGAGATGCATATAAAGCAAGTAAATGGGTTGTTTTACAGTAGGGTCCACCCTTCTTGTTCAATCAGTTTTAATCAAGAGCTGGACAGACTTTCAAGACCCTAAGAATAGCTCAAAAACACCTCCAAAAAGGCTTCCAAACACGTCTGATTTCTTGATGGCAAAGGCGATGCTTTGGAATTAAGTCCCAGAAAGGCGCAACCTTGCCTAGCTGCTGCTCCTTTCTTGCACACATCTGAGCATGACCAGAGTAGCTCCCTGCTGACAGGCAAGGTGCTGCAAGAGCCTGTGCGCGTTATAGCAGGGCAAGGAGGATCAAATAGCACCGAGAATAAGATGTTATCAGAACCTGACAAAAATGGTCTGTTCTTGCTAATTGGCACAAGAGGAGAAGTGATAGCTGTCAGAGCCTGCCAACGCTGGATGGGAGTGTGACGGGCCAAGAGCTCCAGGTGTGTCATCTGCTAATGAGAGCTATGGAGTGTTAACACACAAGGAAACTCAAAGCTTTGGAAGACTTCAGCCACCAGCGTTAGCTGTAAAGACTTGAACTGTTCTTTCTTCCCCGGCTGAACAGGCAAAAATGGAGAACTTGCTGATAGCAGTGCAAGCGAAGCACCAGAAAATAAATAAGCCAAAGCAAAAGTCACGGCACATCTTATTTTTCACAAGTTGTTGTAACCCGTATACCAGACACTGCTTTCCTGCGAGATCAAAGGCTCAATCATTTGTGTGTATACTAGGGAAAGCCAAACAGCACCAGCTCAGCCCTACGCACCAAAAGCTAAAGGAGCAAGTGAGAAGGGAGAATGGACAGCTTGAGGATGGCCAGCAGGAGACTTTGCAGAGAGATATCTTGAGGACTTGATGAGCCCTGATACTCTCATCTCTTCTTCAGACAGTTCAGGCTTTGCCAGCTCCTGAAATTTATTTTATCCTACACTTCTGAGGGCTCCTGCATAGCCTGTCCGTCTTTGTGACAGCCTTGAGACCACAAGATGTCTCCAAACGCGCCCAGCATGTGCTACAAGGTCAGATGCTGTTTATGGGTGGGTTGCGTCTGGACAGCCCTACAACGCAGTGTGGACCCCAGCAAATGAGCACCTGCTCTCCTCCAGCTAAAGCAGGAAGCGCAGAGCCATGGCAAGGAGCCCACTCCTGGCTTGACAACCAAGCGTCTGTGCAGACGCAGCCCATCTGCCTCCATTGCTTTGAATGGCATCTTCCTCTGTAATTAGCCCCACTGGGTTGGTGAAGCCACTGAAGAGTAACTCTTGCTCTAAAACAGCCTCCTATTAGATTAAATGTATGCAATGAATGCGAACAAATGCTTAATCAAGCACTCACACACTCACGTTACAAACTCCTTTATGAGCTTCCATGGAGGAACTTAGACCCAAAACCAACTTTGATGTGATCTGAGCCATAATGGGAAAACAATCCGTCCTACCTCTGCACCAATAAAGAAACACTGCATTGAGATGCAAAAGCAACAAAAAACACCACAACTTAAACCACACATTGTTCCACCGATGCTTTTCCACAAGAAGCCAAACACATTGCTGACTGGCAATACTTAACATTTTAGACATGTGCTTAACGGGGACACAGAGACTGATGGTTTGGGCAAACAAGAGATGTGATCAGGGTTTACAGCTGGAAACAGTCTCCTATCCCATATCAGGCTGTGCTGGAAAAAAAAATAATAGCACCGTCTTCGTGTTTGTCACCCTGCCAGAGGTAACTACCTTCTCCAGTGTCAAGATCGTCAGAAACAGTTCAACGGCTGCGTGAGACATCTTTGCTTTCCTTCCTCAATTACAAGCATGGGTTTATGAAGGCTCCTGTGAGCGACTTAACCAGCAGAGCAGATAGCACACCAACTTCTGGTAAGCACTTTTGGTAGCAGGCCACCAGAGGCACGACCTCTTGCAGAGGCACAATGATTTGCAGAGCACACAGTCCTTAGGGCTTCCAGCCTTGATGCTTCTGTAGATTTGCAGAGTTGTCTCGTAGCTGACATTATCAGCACCAGTCTCTTGGGGTGGTTTTAGAGATGTATGTATATAGGCTCGTCTTTTGAAGGATAGTTACCACAAAATCTTTGTGCTACGTGACAAGAGTCACTGAATATACCCTCTGTAAGATCCCTTCTGTGTTCCCATTGACATTAACTCTGCATCCAAGGATGTGGGTAGCTGGGAGGAGCTCTTCTGGTTGGTTACTCTTGCTATGTGAACTTTGTATGTACGGACACAAGTGGTCACAGGGACCCTTGCTTTTTATACGTATCTTGGTGTATTTTAAGTTAAGGCATAAAGTCAAGCTCTGACTTTCCAGGAACTCGCAATACATGACAGATCTGCCCCTTGCCCCAAAACAGCCCTGCAAGGCACAAATCTTCAGACACTTGTCCAGTTCCCTTTGGTCAGTATGAAAACCCTCAGTCCATGCAGATACAGGCGACGGCTCCCGAAATGCCTTGTCGGCTGCAAAAGCAATTCAGAACAAAGCCAAGCAAGGAAAGAGGTGGGTAGGGTATTGCTAAGCCAGCTCCGCACCGGAGAAAGCAACGAACCATCTGTTTCTTCTCCATGGCTTTCAGCACACAGCCGCATCCCATAGAGCAGCTCTCAAATTGTGCTCATTATCACTCCGACCAGTGATGGAGGCAGCATGTTGTCAGGATGATATTTTATAGCACATGCCCACCCAGATCTGGATAGGGATGCCGCGCGAAGAACAGGGATGGCACTGTCTCGTCTCCTGCTCTGACTTGGTGCGCGCTTGGCTCTCACAGCCTGCCTTGATACGAGGCTTGATGACACCAGGGCTGAGCGTGGTTTATGACTGGACACACGAACAGGGCTTGTAACAAATGCATCATCGGGAGCAACATCTCTCCTGCTAATGAAAATGGCAGATGACCAGGCCTATCCTTTCCGAAATCTCAGCACTTAACTTTGTCAGCCACAAGGTGTTGAGTGTGATAGAGCTGTCTAGATTTACTTGCTGGAAACAGTCTTTCATCTTCTCTTCTGCTCAGGTTCACTCACCTCTTCTCGCAAGCAGACAGTAGCTATTGTGGCTCACCCAAGAACTGACCTAAAACCAAATCTGATGGAAAAGTTCCTGGTCATTACTGGGAATTTGGGGCTGCTTTACCTTGAGAAGAGAGAAGGGGGGAAATCTCTGTGCCATCTCCTGTTCAAAAGACCAAGGTGAGATGAACTCCTTGCTAAAGTGCAGATTCTATCAGAAACGGGGAACAAAACTGGTGTTTGCATGGGTACCCAATGGCAACTTTAACAGTGAAGAACCTAAGTCACTTAGGACCTTTAATGGCATAAGGTGACACTTCTTGGCATCTCCATTTCTCTGAAGTTGCTGAATTAGCAGTGTAACTTGAGGAGGATTAAGTCATTTGATGACAGCCGTGGTAGTGACAGTTCAGCATCTCTCATATTAAGCTCTACGTAATCTCTTCTCTCCAGAGGTGAGGGAGTGAGTGACCTTTACAAGCAAGTTGGAGTCACTCTGTGCATACAGGAGGAGAAAAAGCATTCTTTTCACCAAGAATGATGCACTTTTCACTGTAGTGTTAGAAAGGGAGAGGTTACTGACTGCAGTATTCAAAAGTTCATTGAGCTTTTGAGGCTGTACCTGTCATAGCCATAATGGCTTCTCAAGACTCCATTGCTGTAGAGAAAAGAGGAAAAAGGGAGCCTAAAATATATGCCAAGGAAGACAGAAATCTAGATGGGGACAACAGCTTCTTCCTGGGCTGTGCAGCAAGAAGCAGGAGCCCTGAAGCATAGAGTAAATGCAAAATAAACATAGTGTTTACGGAGACAATCCCTGCTGATGAAGTCTCTTTTCTCTCTTGGCTCTACCCTCTAAATATTGACCAACAGATGACACCACTGCTGTTCTGCCTTTAAACAAATGGGGAACAGACAAGCTGTTGCAAAAAAAGTCTCCAAACACAAAGTAATATCACTCTCTTCCCTTCTGTGAATCCAGCCCAATATGTCAATTTGCTTTTCTTAATTGCTTTTTGTTTATTTCCTCAAACGCTTCTCCTTGTGAAACCTGCCGACACTCTAGTTTTATCTTTTTTGGAGACTGAATATTTTCTGTTTTTAACCCCTTCAAACCACATCTCTTTCTGCAGCCCACGGAGACAGAGAACAACAGCGAGCTGCCATGGATCTGATGGTGCAGAGGGGGCCCATTCAGTGCAGGACTGATGCTCCTGCCATTGCTTGTCACATCAGAGCTGCAACAACCTGCAGGGAAGCAAAGGCATCTACCAGGGTCTTCACTGTTCAGCATCCCTACCTCTTCACAAGGCTTTGACTTCTGTTGCAGGGGTTGGCATTGCTTCAGAGGGGCCCGAAACCACCTTCGATTAGTTGGAAGACTTTGTTCAGCTTGCTGAAGGAAGTTGGAGAGATTACTCCAACCCTTATATGAATAATCAGCATCTGAGGAGGGAGAGAGAGACTAACAGCAAGATACCTCACGCATATGAATGGCTTAGCCAAGGTTAATACCGCCTGAAACATCCCAGAGGGAAGGCTGAGACCACCATTCCACTGGGCAAGCTAAAAAATTAACCGCCAATATCAGGGACAATTCTGTGGCAGAGGATCAACTGGAAGACCAAGTAGCAGAAGTTTTGCAGTCTCCACATGGAATAAAATGCATTATAACTTCGCTGTGGACAGATATGGTAATTCAGGGCTGGGTACAGGCACCACTATATGGCAACCCTGTGCAAGAGAAGATGGAGTTAGCTGTCCTACCAACCTCAATAGCTGGTGTCCCTGCTCAACCCTGGTTGAGAAGGCCCAGGACGCATGGATCCAGCACCAAAAGAAGATGATTTTCTAATACCTGGATTGTAACTTATCAAAACACAGGAGCTGATGGCTATTGACCATGAGCAGCACTTTGTCACTGACAGAAGCTGGGGACAGAGCATGGGGGGGATTCTTCTTTCAGAACATATTCTCAAGTCCCCATTACATGTGTGACTTGCTCCTCTAAAGTGTGCCCAGATGGGTGAGAGCAGACTGCAATATATAACCAGAAGCCTCCTCTTAGTTTTAATGCTGATGAATTAAGCAACAGGCAATATTGTAAGCAGTCCCTGCAGACTCCGTGATATTTACATAAGAAAGAACAAGGGCTTCTTCATTAGTTATACATGGGTTTCATATAATTGATGTTTCATTTGGTTGTGAGACCTAACCAGGCTTTAGATTAAAATACAAAAGTGTTATTGGCTGCTACTAGTAATTAGCAGCACGCAGGCACATTTAATGGCCCAATCCTGGAAACCCAGACCTGCAAGTAACGAGATTTTAATGAGATAGTCCTCACAAATGAAATTCTGGACAGGCATTTGGCTTTGCAGAATTGCGCCTTAGAGAAGCTCAGAACATCTTTTTGTAGGAAAAAAAAAAATAGTCAGATTATTTAATGGCACTAGTTTCTTAACCCAAAACCCTGGAGAGGCTCTGTTATTAAAAACAAACACAGCTGAAAATCCTGTTATATATAAATTATGAAAGACTTACAGTCGAGTAATTTTTACTTTGGAAAATTAGAGTTTAAAAGAGAATAATTGGGAAGCACAGCGCCTTCTCCTTGCCAGCTCTCACGATTTTATGGCTGGCCTCATCTCCTGGAGGGCAGGATGTATCTCCAAGGTGGAGAGATTTATCCTGTAGCTGACCAGCATCCAGGGAGATGAACTGCCTGCTGGAGACACCTACCTGCCCCACTGGGCACCAAATATCAACAGACAGGACAGTGCAGAGCAATTCATCCCATATTATGTATGACCAGTCAGTAAGACAGGGGGATGAGTTGCATTTTGGAAATAACACTTAGAAAATATCAGTTTGGGAAAAAACACTCAGACCACTTGCTGAAGTTGGAGAGATTACTCCCTCCATAGAGCACAAAGATAGCAGACCCCAGAGTCAAGTAACTGCGTGAGAATTTTCACTTTACTCCCCTAAAAAAGAGAAAGATATTTCCAATGCAGCTTGAGAACTTGAGAGAGAGAAACGACCCAAATTCTCTGGAGTTCCGACCAGTTTCTTTTTTCGTTTTTTTGGGTTTTTTTCCTAAATGGTTTATCCTAAGTACCTGGCAATGGTGTAATGTGCTTTCATGTCCTTTTTGATTATCATCTCCTTTTCATTTTCCAGGAGGGCAACTTTGAAAGGCTGAAGCCTGAGGTTGAAACCAAGACACAGAAAAGGTCAGTTCTTCAGCATTACCACCCCACTGAATTGAAAAGTACAGTACCCACTCCATCATCCAAAATCATAGAAGACTGATAAAAAAAAAAAAAAAAACAGAACCTTGGCTTTGGTATTTTGAAACACAGTCAGAGTGAGATAGTATCTAGCTCTATTCTGTTCACTAGCAGAAACCTAGAGTGAGAGTATTTCCTGGCTCTGCTGCAGGACTATTTTTTGACAAACCTACAGATCAGGTAACACAAGTCAGTATAAAGAGCTGCTTCAATGAGCTGAAAATTGCTTCCTTCCTCCCCACAACCAGACCTCCAGAAAATGAATCTCTCACACAGCACCAGCTCCTGGCCAAACCCTGAAAATAGCAGTATGATTTTCCCTCACCAGATGCAGCCTTAGCCTCCGTTCTGCTTCCCTGGCGCAGTGTCACATAATACTGATACTGTCGTGTGGATGATGCCCTAAGAGGACTTGGTCCAACATCCTGTAGGTGGCACTTGCTTGTGTGAGACCCGGGACACCTCAGATGTGCTAATAGCTCTACTGCTGTGTGTTGTTCCATCCTTATCTAATTAGATGAGCTCGGGACAGAAACTGTTTGTATAAAGCAATGGTTCTAGACAGCTTTCTGGCTAATACTGGACTACAAACTATTAGAACAAATACTGTGCAATATGAGAAATACTGGACTCAACACAGGAAATTAAGTTAAAAGATAGCTTCTCTATGCATCCATACCATGGGAAAAAAAAATCACTGGCAAACATAACTCTTCTTGGCTTACTTTATTCCATCACTGCTCGAGCGCTAATCCTCACTGAACGGTACCCTCCTGCTTTCCCACCTTGATCTGTCACACTTTGACATGTTGCATCCATCAGGCCTCGTTAGCACATGCCGCAGGTTTCTAGCTTCCTGTAGAAAAGCTCTTTTGCTAGCTCTTACCTTCATATATTTCAGAAATTCATTCCTTATGACAATATAACTCCCAATTATGGTGCTTCTCTCCTACTCCTCATGGCCAAAATACATAAACACAACAGAGACCTGCAGGACCCTGATCAATGCATGTCTTTGGTGAAAGGAGAGCAGAGACAAGGTATGACTCCATCTTTTGGGGAGGGCAGTGACACTAGCAAACTGCTTTTTACTTTTCACTTACATGAATGATCATTTTACTAAATACTCTGCTTCTCCTCAGGTCATTGGCACAGGAACCTTGTCCATATTGGCTTCTTCCTACCTTCTCATCAGGGAAGAGTGGCGTGCAGACAGAGAGAGCCACCAGGAGCCATCTGGACAGCATTTATATCATCTGTCATGGTGAGCCAACCTGGAAGGAGCAGAAGGCAATTGCAGGCCATGGCTGAGAGAGCAAGTCTGTTATGGGTGAAAGTCCTCACAAGCCAACCTCCACAGCTTGGTAGGTCATGAGATCACCCAAAGACAGGAACAACTTTATCCACTGATGCCTCATCCCTGCCAACCAAGGGAAGAGCAATTACCCGATGTCAATCCAATGTCACACTTTTGGATCGGTCTGCAGCCAAGAGGGGTGCCAGGGAAGGCTTGCAGATGGCTTTGCAATGGTCAGGTCCCCCTCTACATTACCAGAGCAGCATGCAGAGGGCTTATCACACAGCTGTCCATCCTTCTCCAAGTGGCCACTCTTGCCCGCTGCCATACAGAGAAGTGCCGGGCTCATGGCCACAGCAGAGATCAGTAGGCAGTGGTTTGGGTGGAGAAGGGGCACAAAATGGCTTTTCCTCCAGAAGTGGTGGGAACATTGTATGAGGTAGGTTTCAGAAATGTCAATTTGTGACAGACTCCATTTTTTCACCAAAAACCCTGCTATAGCTCCAGCTCCAAATCCCCTTTTTGTCTGGTATTGTACCTCTGAGACAGGCCACTCTCTGCAGACTGAATACAGGGTAAGCAACAAGCTGCATTGTAAAGACTGGGTAACAAAGCGACCCAGGAAACCATCAGACACTCATCCAGCCCAAGATGACTTGGACTGGTGTCCAGGAAGTCACATTAGTCACCTACGGCTTATCCAAGGCACATTGCAGCGTACCAGGCCCCAGCATTGCATGATGTAAGCAAACTGTTGGTGCACAAGACAGCAGTAGCTATTGCTAACACTCATTGCTAGCTGCCAGTTTTGCACCTATCTGGCAATTCTGATAAATCGGGGGTTATTTATGAGTGAGGACCAAGCTTCTGCCATTCTTGGCCTGCCTCCCCAAAAACAGGGCCTCTTTTGAGTTTACACTATGCTAACGTGAGTTGGGGCCCACTGGAGCCAGATACTACCAGCTGTCAGGCTCATCAGTGTGGTTTAAAATCACAATTAGCAGAGCAGAATGACTCCAGCTGTCAGTCCAAGCACTCCCACGATGACCAGCCTTGGCTGGTGGCCTCTCCTCCAGATGGTTTTGCCGAGGAACTCATCAGCAGGAGCTAGTGTTGGCACTCAGCAGCAGAATCAAAGTTGGTGGGCTTGCCATCCTACCTTTGGAAGCATGTCATATTCATTCCCTGGAGGAGCTCTGGCTGACACAGAGGGTCACCTCGTGTTCTCCTGGCATGCACCTTCCTGGAACTGAACTAAGGTGTGAGACAACCGGGCTCTTGCCCTTTCCTTCAGGCTAGGAGAATCTGTGCTGTCGAAAGTAGCCAGGGCCACAATTTAGCTTAGATTTCTTTTCTGTTTGCTTGTTTGTTTGTTTGTTTTATGTGACTCTGTCTCTCAGCATGAGAAGATGCCACCAGAGAGGTTCAACACCTAACTGGAAAGGACTCTATCAAGTTTCGAAGTCGGCCTTGCTCTGAGCAAGAGATTGGTCTGGAGACCTCCAGATGTCCCTTCCCACCTGTACTGAAACACTCCTTGTTTCTATGAAGTTTGTAAGTATGATGTGTTTCTTATCTTAGTTTCCTGAGCAGATTATGTAGTGAGGCGGTCTGCCTGGCAGTCCAGCTTTAATACCCACATTTCAATCAATTTTAACAAAAGCGTTGAAGTTCCGATAAATGGAACTCCTTTAAAATCATGACAATAGGCGACTGAATAAGAGAAACAGATCTAAATGAATGTCCACACTAAAGAAAGGCAGCCGTGTGAGTTCAACATTGATATGAGACACAAAAGCAGTCACAGCAAAGAAACCTTACAAATGTCCCAAACTGAGGGGAAGAGTGTAAGACGGTGCTCCATAAACTCTATTGCACCTTCTGCTTGCCCAAATACTGCTCCTGCAGTAACAAATACTGCTAAGTTAACACTAATTCCCCATTTTAAGTGCCAGTCAGTGTCTGACATCTCCTTGTTATTTATGCACAGGAGAAATTTAGCAATCAAAAGGGAAAGGGGCAGAAATGGAGTCATTACCGTAACATGAGAGTAGGGAAGCACTCTCATTGGGAGTGTGCTTCCCTCAGGGGAGAGGAAGGAAATTGGAAAGCACTTGATAAGCAATAGGAGCCCTGGGCCAGTGAAGACTGGGCCCAACACATGTAGATTGGAGATGGAGATGAAGATTGGGCCCAACACAGTGAAATGTCTTTCTCCATGCTGCTTCCCAATCCTCGTGTAAGAGCCAGTGCCACCAGTCACCAACAACTCTTGTCAAAGAGCATTCCCCTCCATATGAAAGACTGGCAGTGGCATGAGTTGTCAGAGCAGAAGCCCCCCGGCCTTGAATCACAACGTTGGCAGGGGAGCAATGTTTCAGTTGACTTCTTTAATGGTGGCCATCTGCGACCTTACATGTCCCAGATTTGGGCTGCTGGCTCCGTGTGACTTGTTAGCTCTGCCATTTGGGACTGCTGAGCACAAGCAAAAGGTGTTGCTGCCAACATGGACCATATGTTGCAGATGCACTTTCCTGCACCACCTGACGCCTGCCTTCCTGTTGGTGCAGCGAGTGAGGCTGCATTTAAGGCTTCCAGCAATCCACATGCAGCGAAGACACCCGGGAGAGCCGGAGGAGCATCAAGATTAGAGTCATGCTACCTGGCATCTGCACGGATCATTTCCCATTGCTCCAATAATCATTCTAATCAGAACTGATTGCCGGTGCACAGTTTTAGTTTCAAATGGCAATTGCTGCGGCAAAGTTGAATCGCTTTCTTGCCTTTGCTTTTGTCTGTTCAGCACCAGGTGGGGACAGAATCCAAAACGAGAGTCAAATCTATAGCCATACCCAGCACTGTCCAAGTTACATCCAAGAAATCCTTCTAACTTTTGTGATTGCAGAGCAGTTGTTAAGGTCTCAGGTTCAGGAATCAGAGGAGTCCACAGGAAACTCGTAAGTCATGTTCTTCTTTTAAAAGGAAGACTTCAGGATGCAGAGAAAAGCTTGAAATGTGACCCACGGGTTCCTTAAAGCCTGCAGAAACCAAAAGGCACAGGAAAAGCACTCTTAAATGCTTTCCTTTTTTTATACACACACACATATATATAGTTCATGCTTTTTGAGGAAACACCTTTCTTCACAGGGTTTGTCTGATACCTTTTAAAGGGCTGGTGGCAGAAATATTGTGAAAAAGGCAGGTGAAATTTGCTACAGAGGTGGCATTCAGCTGAGGAGAAATGAAGAGCTGACTGATGAGTTATCTCTACTCCCCAGGCTGTATTGAGTCCAGTCTTACTGGTTCCTTGATTCCCACTTCGATGGTGAAAAAAAAATGGTTACCATCATTTGCAAGAGAGAATTTCTTTATCTCACCGACTGTAAGATACCCAACTAGCTTGGCAAGAGGTTCAGCTTGGCAAGAGATTCACAGATGACTGGGCATCCTGGTGGGGTCAGATTGGAAGTGATTGGGTGGATTTGAGGAGGTTGCCTTCATCGTAAGGACTCCAAAGTCACTGGACACACTAGGGACAGCTTTGCCAGCCCTGAGCAGCTTTTTCCAGTGATGTTCCTGGGATGTGTGGGCTCCTCCTAGACTCAGGAACTGGCCTGCTGAGATTTGGGGATCTAGGAAATAGCTCTTTTCTAGGACCTACCCTGCTCTGCCCTTTGCTTGTCCCCTTATCTCTCCAGCTTTTTCTACCTCATCCTTTTTGACCGCAGACCACAAGATAGTGACCTTCCCTCATGATCATCAATGCAGGTGTATTAGGAAAGCTTCGTGGGACCCTATGACTGGTGGAGAAATGAAAGCATTGCTTTTTAAGTAGTTACAACTTCTCTCCACTTCCACCCTGTGCTTTGCGGCAGGAATGGTCCCTAAGTACCTTTGTGATACAAAAAAAAACATGGGTGAGATGTCCCTTGGCTAAAGGGAGGCATGCAAACCCTGCTGAGAAGGGGCCAAAAGAAGCCTTGAGCATCTCTGTTGTCACTTTGCAGCTTTGAGGAACCCCAGGTTTGCTAGGTGGACTCTGAGACGTGTGCAGGTACCCTGAGAACTTCAACACATGTGTTTGAGATGAACCATCTCCTCAAGCTCAGCAAGCCATCTCCACAGCATGACTTCCCCGGCACTGGAATCTGCTGGTGACCTACCAAGGTCATTAAACCATAACCTTTTCCCCACGCTGTCAAATGAGCCACACCGTGAAGCTTCCTGATGAACTGCAGAGAGGTGGAGAAATGATAATGATGCAAAGCACTAGATAAACTCCGTTTTTTAAATAATTATAACTTTCCTTAATTATATTGACATGTTTTACCACATACCAAATTAGTTGGAGGTGAGCTGTGTGAGGGGGAAATACACTACGCGGCAAAACAAAAAGCAATGAGTGGACTACATGAGCATCCCTTTTGTCTTCCATTCAGAATTGTAATTAAATTAAGTGGGATTGATTGAGTGTCAGACATCTGCAGGAGTAATTCCCTAACTTCATTTATGCTATTGTGCCTGCAGAAGCCTTGGTGGTAATTTCTCTCCGAAGGGGCCCAACGAGAGGCTGGTGATGAGCTGGTGACGTGATGTGAAAGCAACACACAGGGCAGCTGTGCTCTCTGTGCCATGGAGCAGATCTGCACGTTGGCAGCATGTGGAGAAAGGCAAAACCCATGGGAAGAAGGAGCAGCCCTGGGGCGATCACGACTGCTGTCCACTAACAAGACACACCAGGTACTGACACCTGAGTGGCCCACGAGGCAGCAGCCCCTTTCTATACGGAGGTGTCACAAGAAATACGCCAGTTTGCAAACTGATGTCAAGGAGAGAGCAGCATCCAGGATCAGGAGCAATCCCATGGCATGCTCAATTCTGGAGAAGAATAGAGAAGAAAAAGAGAAAAAAAAAGAAGATAAATACAAATTAACATCCGTTGTCGGACAAGGTCTCCAAAGAGATCCTTTCTTCCTGGAAATTACAGCAAAACGGAATTATAGATGAGCTATTGTGCTGTCAATGAAAGTATAATGAGAATTTGCGGAGTACTCTTGAGAGATGAGCGTAGATAAGGAGGAAGCTATGGGGTCTCACAGATAAGGGGGAAACCTGGGAAATTAAGACATTGGATATGTCAGTGTATGGGGAACACCAAGGAAAACATGAGCAGTGAGGAGAAAACCAGACTGGAGAAAGGGACAGAGAACAAAATGTGTCATTTTGTGGAATCTGTACCACAATGTAGTATAGAGGAGCTGAAGAGGTTTGAGAAGGAGCAAATTCAAAGCAATTCTTTGGCTTTTGGTTTAAACAAATGAACAACAACAACAAAAAAACAAACTCGACAAAACAACCCAATAAACCCTACATTTCAAAGTAAAAGTTAAGCTATTGGAACAACTTGCTGGAGAAACAGTTACTGCTGCATTCAATCAACTCCAGGGCAGCTGAAGATCAAAAGCAAGAGAAAAAATCATTTTTTTTCCTTTTGACAAAAGAAGTGATTCTCAGCATATATGACAGGCAAAAACAAGCATCTCGTAGGAAATGATGAAGTTTTAGACATCATTGGGCTCTGGTCAAGCCCTTCACGTGTCTTTCCTTCAGGATGAGCAATAGCTAGCGATAATCTAATTACTCTATTTCTTTCAAGGGTTTATTTTGCATCCATACAGTGGTCCCTGCTTGCCACCTGGGGCCCACACGCTGATGGTCTCTCAGGCACTGTCCCCAGCACTGCTCACCAAAGGATCTTGTGAGCAAATATTGATTTCCCCCACAATGTTTGCCATATATTCTTATGAGAAAGCAGCTATCTACACCTTGGGAAATGTTTCAGAAGTTAACACAGCAGCCTGCAGCAGAGTTCCTGTCACTGCTGGCATGACTATGACTTAATATCCCTACATATAAGCTGACATCAATTTATTGTCGGTTCCCATGTGATCCTTAAAAGTCTTCTCTCAATTATTTTGGATTTTCAGTTTCCAACCTACCTTTATCCATGACCAGCATATAGCTTAAAAAAGATATAGAGAAGCATGGATGCATCTAAGGGCATATTGCAGAAAAATCGCACTCTGCCTCAGTTCTTCTGTCTATCAGTGACCTCATCAAAGAAGTGACCAGTTTATTCCGAGCTATCTGCTTGGGTACAAGGATGTTCTGACTCATCCACACTTACTTCCAGGTCTCTAATAATATTTTCTCTCAAAAGTTGTTCCAGTTCCAAAGCCTTAGATGCCATTAAGGTCATATGCTTAAAGGTCTGTGGTTCTCCAGGGCGCTCTTCTACCTTCCTCCTTTTTAATTTTAATACTATTTCTCCTATTCTCTAAGCAAGTCTAACGAATATAACAGATCGCTTGGAAACCTGTGCTTCTGAGCTGGCAGTTTCACACGCCAGATGTTCAGGCTCTGCAGAGTTTACCCGCTCACCCTTCACCTTCGGTAAGTGCACATCCAACTCCCAAACCATGGTTCCCTCCTCCTGGCAGGATCATTTTATTCCTTTCGCTGCCATTTAAAGTCCTTGCCCCTTAGTGAAGCATCATCATCATCTTAATCAAAAACTGAGGCAAAGTATCAGGCCACCCCACATCAACATCCTCCCTGAATGCTGCCCTCTGCCTTTTTATTCTTCTGCTTGGAAAAGTACGAATATCAATGTTTTTGGCAAAGTTTAGCCCAGTCTGACTCCTGGCCGTCCTCACTGTGTCCCTGCACTTCCTGGCATGTCAACCATGGCCTTGCCAACAAGTTTCCTTGTTCTTTATAGTCTCTGTTTATTCCTAGCATTTGTATCCAGATAGATAATGATATTCTCCCCTAATCCATTTTTCCTTTGATTGGGATGTGAATTCCAAAACACAGTTCCCTGCTCCCATGGGGAAGCAATTCAGGATTGCTTATTTCCTCTGGTCAAGGATTTTTTTTAATGATTTTTTATATAAATATATATATATTTTTTCACACTCTCCCCAAATGGAAGTGAAGTGACATTGCTTCTCATTCCAGT
Source organism: Rhynchotus rufescens (assembly GCA_032273925.1). Lineage (NCBI taxonomy): Eukaryota > Metazoa > Chordata > Aves > Tinamiformes > Tinamidae > Rhynchotus > Rhynchotus rufescens. Next base: position 8,609 of record JAVCKT010020106.1, on the reverse strand, counting down.
CTCTGAGAGAAACAGCAGCAGCCCATATTTCACTTTAATTCCAGAGGTTGCAACACGGTGCTTATTTACAGTCTCCTGATTACATCTTAATATGTAAAGCAATAATCAATTAGGCATTAAAGATTTATGAAAGGATACATTAATAATTTTCCACTCAATTCCATCCCTCTGATTAAAGATTTTTCACCATTAATCTCTGTCCTTTAGCAGCCAATCTGAAATGACATTTGTCCTTTAGTTTTTACATTCACTTAAATAACATTTTTAATTTCTTCTTAAATTGAAAATCACTTTGCTTTCTGGTTGTCCATTTAAAGTTAGAGACACCCTGAAGGCGCTTGTTTATTTTCTTTTTCTGTAGCAGTGTCACTCATGATAATTTGATAAATGTCTTTAAATGTTTTGGGCTGCTGAATAGCTTCAAGAATGCTAAGTTAATTACTTCAAAATTATAAGGAACATTTCTTTTAAAATTCCTAATTGAATGCATTGCCTTGAACAGCAACTTTATTTCTTTGCAGCACAAGAATGATTTTCTTTTAATTTACCAGATCATATACAACAGAGCAGGCATGAGGTTTTGCATGTGATAACAACTACCAATGAGGGAAAGTCAGGGTTTCTATATAAATTTTCTATTTACCATTGAAATTATGTCAGTCTTGTGAATTGCAGTGGTGGTCTGGCATTTTTGCACCTCTTAGCACCTAGGCATCAGTGATATGGTTTTGGCCAAAGACCTTAATGACGTAGCAGGAATTAGCTAGAGGTCTGCCCAGGATGTGCAGCGAGTAGGTGGGCAGGGTTTTGAGCAGCTTGCACCATTCACACTAATGCCTTGTGCTTTATTAATGGTCTCTTCCCCTAGGTACTTCAAACTCACTTCAAAGGTTATGATGATACCCTAGATAAACTGAAGTCTCTTATAACATTTTTTTTCCCTAGATTTCCAGAGTGTTAGATATAATTTCTGGATAGGCTTTGATTTAATTCTCTCTAGCTGCAGGGCCTCGGTGTATAGGTTAAAGCAGCCTCCACATTAAGTGTAATTAAAAGCATAGTATCGTCAATGAATCAGAACTGTGAGTCTGCCCCAAATTGCTTTCTTTTTTTATTCCTTGCCATCTTTAGCATCTCTACCAGGACCTCCCTGAAGGGCGAAGTAGCTACAGGGCCCCAGATTTGAGGAGCTGGAGTACAAGGTCCCACACACGGCTAGATGTTCCAGATGTGTGTCTAGCAAGGAGCCAAGAAAACCATAAGGCTATCAGAGACAGCTCTGTGTCAGAGTGCTTGAAAATGGTGACACATGGGACTCACCATGGGTTGGGTTGCTCACTGCTGATTGAATATGCTCTGCTGGTAACAGCAACCCAAGCCCTAAGCAATGTCACAGATCTGAGGCATCCTGCTGGACAACCCCATCAAGCAAATTCTCTCCAAACTGGACTTTGCTCCAAGTTCTTACTCGCGGCATTTTGCAGCATAAAAACTCAGGCAATAAAAGCTGAAAATACAAGTCAAGGAATAAAGGTGGTCCTCTTTGAAGGGATGGGGCCAAAAACTCATCGTATTTATCCCAAATGGAAACCATCTAGCCAAGATCAACATGAGCACCCATGGCGCCCTTGGCTATATTTTTGGGTGAGAGGATTATTATGATTATCTAACCTGATATCAGGTGTAGCCCAAGCCAGACAGCTTAGCAGTTCCTGGTGTCTGCTCTTTGCAATAAGGCATCTTGCCAACTCCTCAGCCATTCGAAGCCGGGCTGGAAGCACTGACACCATGCATGTGAGTAATTTCTGTTCCACTATATTTTCCCCCTTAGCTCCTTTTGTTAAACGAAGTCACTTCTCTCTCGTCGATCTTCTCTGTGCATCACCTCTCTTTTCCATTCACTTTTTTTTTTCCCCCATGCTCCCTTCCTTTTGGTGGTTTCCATGGAAACAAGAAGTTTCACTCGCTTTCTTCACACATGCCCAATATTGCAAGCTGCCATATGCATTAATTAGCCAGCTGTAATTAAATTCAGGGTAACAATGTGATAGATGCCGTTTTCTTTTCCCCAATACCACCTCTAAGGCAGACGTTCTGACGGCTTGCAATCTTCTCACAGAGTTCTGTGCTCATATTCAGCCCCCTCCAATGTGTCTTTCCTGCAGGTAGTAGGATTTGAAGGTGATAGTAGATGTTTTATTTCATTTTATTTCCCTCCTTTTCCCCCCCTTCTTTTGCCTTCACCTCTAGTTTCTCTTGCGATGTGGCATGGAGGAGGAGTACTCATTTATCTCAACCTTATGGACATATGAAGCCTTCTGCACTTCCAGGACTTTGTGCAGCCAACAAAATGAAGACAAGTGCTTTTCAGGGCCCTTTCATGAGGAGACCAGGAGAATTTGTGCCCAGCTTCAGCAGGAGCAAGTTTGGGTCAATACTTGTGTCATGCATCAAACATGGACTAACACCAGCATGCAAGCTTCAGGCCCTGAGCGCACAGTGAGATTCACTTATCTCCTGGAACAAGTGATGGGAGCAAAGGTGAATCCCTCAACTCTGTTTTGGCATAAACAGAGTCAACGCCCATAAGACAGGAATGATGCAGCACCTCAAGGATGATTTCGTGATCAATAATCCACGTTGTGTCCTGCAGAACAATGTATGCAAACATAAGCTGCGAGAGAGGAGAAGTGAGAAGGCAAATGCATTCCAAGAAAGTGTCAGCTCCTGGTGTGATGAGGCTTGGCAGCCGTTTCTGTGTTGACAGTGCATCTGAGGAGCTCCGTGCAAAAATCTGTCTGGCCGTTTTTGCTGGAGCTGGGGCTCCCAATGGTCCTTTCTGAACTGGAAGCCCACAGCATGAAGGCACGCTGCTGGAGGACTAGTGTCCACCACAACCCATCTCACCCATGCCAGGCACCTCCTGGCAGGTGTCATCCAGAAATTTCAGTGATTAGTTGCTAATGATGATCTGCAGGTGCTGAGAGGGCAGGAAAACCGCTACAGCGCTTGTCATGAATGTAGTGGTGACTTAAGCAGTTGGTTCCCATTGCAAAATTTATTTATTCTCGCTTATTTTTGCCTGTTTCAAGCAAGCTGCTAAGACCTTCTTGCTGTCTCTGGACATACAGCTACACACGTGCACAGTGAAAGCCATCGTGCAGCTCAACCTCATGCAAGTCAGTCCTTCCACCAGAGACAAGTGGAACCTGCCGCATTTTTAAACTATATTTTTATCAAAAAAATAAAATTTCAAGAAAGATCAGAGCTACCAAAACCACTGAGAACCAGGTCCTCTGGAAATGCAGAAAATTCCCCTGTGAGCACCCAAAAATGTATTAATTCCAATACTGAAATAGATGCCTACCCCTACTGACTGCTTAGAAAAACTAGATAGACATGAAGCAAGCAGGAGACAAAACCTGACAACACTTTGGTGGCTTTTTTTTTTTAAAGCTACTGTTTAGGATTTTTTTTAACAACATGTCATGTACTGTAAGAATCTGATTTCATGCTTTCCTTTCAAGCTCAAATCCTGAACTTTCTCAGGAAGACTCTGGATGCCAGAACTAAAAACATTGCAAATATCAAGCTGTCAAGCCCTAGAGGGCTTCAGTAGACCTTAGCTGACCTGACCATCCTCACATGTGACCCACAAACGATGTCCAGGAGCCCCAGTTAAGCTCTGACCTTGAACTTCACTTCTTGTGAAGTCCTCTTCACAAACCTCTTGTGAGCTTTGTCTCCATACCTGTCACCTGGATAGACTCTTGGACTTATCTCCAACCCCATCTCTTCTTGCTCCTCGCTGAGTACTTGCTTTGACTGGAGACCTTGCTCTGCCTGCTGTCTGCAGATGCCAAGGGCCCTCATAGCTGAAGGTAGTTGTCTGCACTTTGGTCACCCTTGGCTCTATGCATTCCTAATCCTTCTGCTCCTCAACAACAGCTGAGAAGGTCTGGAGCCAGATTTTGGGAGATGCACACCCACGCATTAGAGATAACAAAATAATCATGCCAACTTCTGGGACTGGGAACTTTGAAAACAACCTCAGCTGAAAACTCTCCTCTGTCCAAACTCATAATTTCCAGGCACACCCAAAGAACCCTTAGCTTCTTGCTGCTTTGGCATGGAGTGGATAATTCTTCAACGAAAGTTAAGCGTTGCATAACAAGACCCTGAACCTGTAAATCTTAGCTTTCCTAAAGAGCAGGGATGACTTCTCTGTGAGAGGCTTCCACGTAGGAAGGAAGTTTTGCTGGGGAGGACGTGGCATTAGTAGTCACACTGCTCCTGAACAAAGCGTTCTCTCATCAAGTATTACAAACAGCTGCTAAAATCCCTATTTTCAGTCTCTCTCTGACCCTAGGAGGCGGCTTTTTGTCTTCGAGGGAGCTCAACTTGCAGAGCTTTTAGCACTACCTGGGGCCTACATTCATTAAGCTTCAGCATGCTCTGAAAGTCACTTCTCAGCAAAGTGGGAAAATGCCCTTTTTGTGCTAGAAGTGACAGCAGCCAAACCGCCAGCACCAATCACCCTGGATCAGGGTGCTCATTGGGGGCTTCGTGCACTCCCAGCATCGCTTGTGATCTTCTGTCCTGCCACCTGCCCCAAACAGCTCGGCACAGTGTTTTGACGGGACTGACAGTGCCCTTTGGGCACATCTGCACTAAGCAATACAGATGAGCTGGGCATCCCCTTGGCAGAGGCCTCATGATTCGGGATAACAAGGATTGCTGTATGCCTCATTCCCGGCAGCCTTTTTGTAGGTAGGTGGAAGCGTGCACACACTGCAAGTGGAGTGTTTTTCAAAGCATCCCCTCAATACATGTCCCCAAATCCCAGTGCTGTCATGAGGCTATTGTTTGGTCTGGGTTAATCATCTGTGCTCCATCAGGACTCAATAAAAACAGACAGGGCATTCACCCCATTTCCTAGTCCCATTAATGACCCGTGGCTTTCTGTGATACTGGAGGCACCATAGAATCAGAGTCATTATGGTTGGAAAAGACCTTCAGATCATCAAGTCCAACCATAAACCTTAAACAGTAACCATCTTAAGCTATGCATACTCCTAGGTAGCTCAAGGTAGTGGAGAACACTCCCAGACCTGGTAAGCGCTCATTGGTGGTCTGCAGAAATCCAGTCCTACCACCTGCACCAGCACCAGTGCACCTGCACCTGCACCAGTGCACCAGCACTGCCCTTTCCGAGTTGTACATGAAGTGATGGGCAGAAGTTTCTGCCAGTGCATATGAGGGTCAAAACCTGCTCCAAGCCCAGCTGGATGAGCTGGGGCTTGGAGAATGAACCCCCAAGGATCTGCTGAACACAAGGACTAAGCTTCATGCAATGTATATCACAGATTCACTGTGAGTTTAACCTTGCTGGTGAGTACTGATTTACCCCTTCTGCCTTTAATTCCTCCTCACAAAGACAGTAAAATCACTAGTGATATTTTTTCACTTAAAAAACAAATTCTCTTTTGTCTGATGCTGCAAAAGATTCATACTAACCCCAAGCACTGAAAACTCAGGGAAACAGTAAACTGGCTACATACAAGTAAGAACAAATTACCCAAGAATTCAGGCATGTCTATCCACAAGCTATCTCCTGGTGGGATTTTTCAGCATTTTCCAAGCCTTCTTAGATGCTTGCCTATTTAAACATCTAAATGCCTTTGGAAATCCAGGCGGTATTTCCTCTCTCTATATATCCTCTATACAATAATAGATTTTTTTAAAATCTAATTTCCCTTGCACATTGAGCAACTGTTTGGAGGAAGTGCATGTAAAACAATATAGATAGATACATATAGAGACTTCCCTTCCTCAAACATTGCATAATCTCAGTAGAAAAGGAAGAAGGAAGGAAACACTGTCATTGTCTTTTTATTACTCTAACAGGTCAGCGAATGGTAAATAGATGTTTCATCTATGAGTTAGTCAACACTAGGGTTGCTGTAGGAATCCAGGCAGGAACAGCTTGCATTCATGGTTTATCTTCCGGAAGATGTGCTTTAGTTCTGGCCTCTGCATGTCTCTGATACATCTGCAGCATTTGCTTATCTTTTATTGAGCAGCTTGTACCTTCTCACAAGGGTCCCTGATATTGGGTGGCCAACATGCCCCACTTGGAGCCTACAGCAAAACAAGGAAGGCATGTAGAGCTACAGTGCTTATCTTCTGTCCTACAGCATCCTTGTTTTCCAGTTTGAGAATCTTGCACGTATTGATTTATAGGAGGAAGAAATGCCAAATATTGGCATTGAGATCTCTCATGCAGAGAACAAAATCTTTGATACAAGTGAGATCCAAAGGCCTGGGATGAACAAGCCTGCTGAGCTGCTGCTACCCCTGGGGAAAGAAAGGAGAGAGGTGCTCAGCACCGCAGAGGATTTAGTCCAGACCCTCAGAAGCTCTTTCAGCTTCAGAGTAAAGTAATCCATGATGGAAGACAGATTTATTTTCAGCTCTTCACCTTTTCCTTGACATAATTGGGATTGGAGGTTTCACACTGCAGCTTTCATGCTCATCGGGCCAATCCATCTCCACAGTAATGACACTGCTGCGAATTGGAAATGCGTCGTCTGGGTGTCTTATACACTGATCGTACCCAAGCCACTGTGCTGAGAGAAAGTACAACACGCTGAGATCATCTTAGCAAAGAGGAGACAGCGTGAGGAAGCACAGCCCTAGCCGACTCTCTCGCAGCTGACTGCAAGGGGTGAAAGACATGTACTTGGAGAGGAGCCAGAGGAAGTGGCAAGGGGGAGAAAATCAGCACAGATGTTCACTAATACCTTGAATCCCAGGGAGAGTATAGCTTGAAGCTAAGAAGTAGCCACTCTAAAGAATAGACCGCAGTGTTTCTGCAAAATTTGGGGTTCTTCCTCTCTTAAGAACCTTTTGTCATCTGCTGACAATTTCAAGAACAATGGCTATTGTTAGCCACGCAATGAACAATGGCCAGAGAATCCAGCCTTTGTGCCTTCCTGGCTGCGTTGCTGCTGAGGATGACCACTAAGTTCATCCAAATTAAAAATCATTCATACTATAATAAAATGATGCCACCCATTGCCACAGGGGCCTTAAGAGCTCGCACATTTTGAAGCCAGCTTTGGAAGGGCTTTGAAATCAGTAAAGCTGGGCTGTGGACTCATAGCATCAGTAATAATTCATTCAAACGTTAGATTAGAGGCCTAACACAGGGGCAGACAGGGATGCATTAGCACTCAGCATTAGACTCTGACCCAAGGAGGGAAAAGAAAATACATAAACTTATAAAACAGAGCTATGGCTTGATAACACATCCAGAAGTGTGTTGTGTGGCAGCACAACTGAGAGTGCCATTCTACATGCAAATGATGAAGGAAAATAAATAAATGCATTAAAAGGTAGTTGCAGAATGCAGAAGGCAAGCCATGAAGTTAGGTGGGACGATAGGCTCCGTCACAGCTTGGTTGTGAGTTTACATGCCCACAAGATGGAAGTCTGTGGGCTCATAAACCCCTTGTGGTGTTATCTTTCCATAAGAAGCCAAAGTCAAAAAGGGAAAGGCCTTCTTAATGCATGAAGCTTTCAGAAACTCTGGCATATGCTGATGGACCTTCCTAAAAAATTTCTTCCAGGTGTCTGCAATCTGCAAAAACAACTTAAGTGAAAAGCACCACCTGAAATGCTTACCTCAGTCAGAGGCCACAGATTGATCCAAGGCATGGCTAAATCTACAAAAAGGTTGCAAATGAACCAATGGGAGGCATATTTGACACAAAGAAAAGCAAGTGGGAGCCCACTGAACTCTGAGGTTCAAAGAGCTGAGCTCCTGTGCGCCAGAGCACTTGGCCTTTGTCTCCTTTCCTGAACAAAAGTCAAGTGAGGATCATGGAGGTATGGCAGAAATCACCCCCCCAAAGCAAAGAGATGGCTTTGGAATCTCAGCTGGCCACCCTGAAGGAAGCAGGACATCAAAAGGACCTGACCATGACCAGAGAAGTGGCAGCAGGTTCAAGCTCAGCCTACCAACTCCCTCTGAACATGAGGTGGGTCATCCTACTGCCCCACATATCTTTATCAGCCTCTTTCAGACTGCACTTATTTGGGGGTAGAAATATAGTAGAAATGTTGTCACCATCTGCAGTTGGTACAGATTCAAGTGTAGCAGCCTTTGCTGCAGGCCTTAGACTGCAAAACAGGGCCTTGCTCAATGCCTGTCTTGAGGCAGTGCTATGGAAGACCTACCAGGCCTGGGGCTATCCCAGCAGTGTTGATTGGCAGGAAGGAACCTGTCACTCCTCCCTGCTGCTCCTTTTCTTGCTGGGAGGTGTTGGTAACCCCTGCCCTTTGCCTCCAGCAGTCCTCTCCCCAAAGGGAGGGAAGAAAATATGACCATGATTAACAAGGAATAGTTAAGAAAAAATAAAAGACAGTTAATGATGGTCTGTGCTATTTGTCCAAAGCTGCCTCCTCCTCCAAGAGATGTGCTGAATTCCCATAGCAAGAGATGTGCCTTGCTTTCCCATCCATGGCCTCCCTCCTCCCTGTGCTCCAATTACATTGGCTGTCTGGGGAGAGAAATGTCCCAGCTCCTGAACACTCAATGAATTCAA
>JAVCKT010020104.1:29495-50777 GCA_032273925.1 Rhynchotus rufescens | reverse complement strand
CCCTAAGATACATGAGTTTCACCAAGCTCTCTGGGCATGAAGCATCCCAACAACCGCTCAAGGCAGACCAACTGTTCAAGGAGATTCTCTTCTGAAAGCAAGACAGAACAACAACTTGACTAACATGGATGGAGCTATTCAGGAGCCAAACAAGCATGTGAGAAGCAGGTCAGTTGTTGCCATGGTGCGACCTGGAACACTGTGTGGACAGAAGTATGAGGAAACCCCAACTGGAAAAGGCCTTGAGTAAGCTGAGCTAGTTTGTTTGATTCTGAATGGTGGATCGGGCTAGGTGACTTCTAGAGGGAACCTAGAGGTGCAATTATTCTAAGATTCTGTGAAAGGGATGCTATTTGTTAGAAGATACTGCTCTTCACCAGAAAGAAGATACTGTTGTTCACCAGGACAAAGTTACACCATGCCTGCTTGCATCTTGTTTCGGAAACATCTTTGGAACTGTGACCAAATTGCAAACAAAAATACAACACAAAATGTTACTAAATACAATGATTTTTGTTCACCAGTAATATCTTATGCATTCTAGACATTTATTCTGTAAACAATTATTTCTCAGTCCAGTTGGTCTGTATATATGCAGCTGAAGGACTAAGCTCTTCCAGAAAGCAAATCCCTCATTATGTGTCCTGTTTTTGGCATCTACCTTAGCATGGTGCTGCCAAAGTACCAGTCCACACTCAGTGGTTATTCAGAAGGCAACTGTGAAACAGCTGATCAGTAACAATGGAAAAGAGCATTTATGAAATCATCATTGTGATCTCAAGGAAATGCTCTCAGGAGGGGAGTTGGAAATTTGCTCCCTGCTCTGTTTTCAACTAAATGCTTCTTCTTAGCTATTATTAAATAACTGTTTGTTCCTTCCTCCTCACCTTGTTTATGACTATTCACTTCTTACAGACTGAAGAGGATTCTTCCTTTCTCCTCTCTCATCTTCACCACTCCAAGCAGATCTAAAACTTAGTCATTAACACTCACCCAAGCAAGTCCTATACTAACTACAAAGACAAAACCAGCCAGAGCAAGTAATCATAATGCAGTAACCGCTCCAGCACCAACACAACCCAGGCTTCCTAGCTTCTGCTATGGGCTCAGTCCTCATCAGTCCAGGATAGCAGAGCCTGGACACAGGGCTTTGAACCAAACCTGCAGCACAGACCATAGCTCCAGAGAGTAAAGAAATTCACTGGGAAGACCTTTGTCTTCGTACCTCATGTTTCAAATGGTTTTCATTGATTTTGGTGCTTGTTACTCCTAGCTGAAAAAGCAGTTCTCAATAAAGGGAATCTGTCCTGATACACAAAGATGACAGAAGGGTGGCTACCAGTAAAGCAGCAGATATCAAAAGGCAACCTACTAACCATGTTTTCTGAGATATGCTTAATATGATGCTTTTGTAGTCACTCTGTGATGGCACTACCTCCAATTTATGTCTTGATACTATTTTTTAGTAGAAACAGCTATAATCAAATTATAGAATTGGTGAAAACACTTCTAGGATAACACTTTGCTACACTTATCTAGAACACGAGTACAGCTGAAAGAAGAGAAAAAAATGGAGGCTCAACATGTGGCCTAGAAGATAGGCGTAAAATAGAAGATAGTGGCTAGTGGGGAGGTTTGATTGACACAGTGCTGGAGAATTTCTGGTGCTCCCTCTACCCAAAGTAAAGCCAGACCTATGGCAAAGGTTGGGAGCTGTATAACCAGCAGCTGGGAGAAGACCAACAGTTAGTGAAAATTCCAGGAGAACAAAGACGTTTGTTAGAGTTTAATGGGATTGCTCTAATTTAGCAGGCAGTAATGTAAGTTCAGTCAGAAGGTAGAGATGCCCTGGAGGAGGACGAATTGATCAAGTATTAGACTATAGTGGCCACCAATATTTCTTGTGCATGTCTATGTTACAGCGTACAAAGGACCAGCCGAAATAATTTAATGGAAATGAGCCCAACTCCTTTTAAAGAATTTAATGAAGTCCTAGACAGTAACAAAGCAAAATGTTATGAAAGCAGATGATGATGGATGAAAAAATAATCTAAGACAGAAACAACAGAATGGTAAATTTTCCACATTGCAAGATACTGAGCAATGGGACGTATCAAGGATTTAAAATAAGACCTGTGTATTTGATTAATTTATAGGGATTTATTTTTCATTTCTGTGAACACAAAGAATCATAGGGCCATTGATACTGCTTAGATGCCCAATTAAGCATCTGGCTAGAAAATATAATCATACAGACATCTGGAGAGAAATTTTTAAGTACTCAGCAATGGTTTAAACCCTATGTAACCATTGCTGATCTTTGTCTAAAATGAAATAAGCCAGCTCTGAAGACTTTTAAACTGGCATCAATCACACCCACAGACACTGCAAAGAAAGGAAAAAATCCTACTCCACAAAATTCTTGATACAAAATTAGAAACTAGTTAAAAGTAAATTGGAAAAATCAGAACCTAGTTATATGTTTTCATAACCTCCAGCTATGAAATACTGTAATTACTCCATTTACCCACTCACTGCTGTTACTTGTTTTCAGTATTCAAATTGCTCTTCGAAGTAACAATTACCTAAAGGCAAATAATGATATCACTGACAAGACACTGTATACCTTTCTGAATGACATTTATTGAATATTTTAAGAAATAACTGCTTCCCTGCTTCTAAATATTTTTTCACATTGAGCTATAACACAAACTCTACATAGGAACAAACCATAACTTTGATGGAAAATTAGTTACTTTATAAAATTCAGGTATGGTTTATTATTTCAGTTGAAGCGCCTGCCTAAAGGAAAATTAATACATTAAATAGTTTTCCATAGAATAGTTTCTATAAACTAGAATTGTTTGAAATAAGCCTGATCCTAAGAGTATGTGAAGGAGGTGCTATTTTTAACATTAGAGGCAAATCATAGCTTCTAGTGTTTGACTTCTCAAATCCCTCTTAAGTTCTTCATTGAGTCTGAGACTGGTCTGTTTACTAGCTCTTTTTCTCTAGGAAACCTGTCTTTCTGGGAGTTCCATAAAATAACAGCACTTTATATATTTGCTGTATTTGTGACTATTTGATCTTTTTAACTCCAGTCCAAACCAGTGAGGCATTCTGGCAACTGAATTAAAATGATCCCTGACATCATTTATATCCAAGTATTGAGAATATTTACGCTTTTATAAAACAGTTAGAGATGTGCTTACAATTAAGCACGTGATTATTTCCTGAAAATAAACACTGAATTACATGGAAAGGATCTGAGGCTGTTGTGCCAAGCAGCTCTTCCCTTTTTCTTTCGTGCCTTACACCTTTCTCAACATACTGGAACATGTCAAGTCCAGTGGGGGGACAGCAGAGCGCTCCCAGGGACACCCTGAGGAGGAAGCCTCGCACACTCGCGTGGCTCCGAGCAGCGCGCACAGGGGACTACTGCAGATAATTGCTCAACTCCATAGTCTGGGGACTAGTAATTAAGCTCAGGACCGGCATTTAGCTGATTACTCAGGTATTTGAATTTCTTTCCATTGGTTGATTATTGCCAATATTGAGTTACAAGCCCTTTTCCTCCTGGCACTATCAGCTCATGGGTTTGTTCCGTGTTTGTGCCGACTTGCTAGGAGGCACCTCTCTGTGTCGCTATCCTCATTTCCTTTATAATAAGACTAATAAACACCAGGATGCCCCAAAGGTACTCTGCTGGATGTTCCTCTTTGTGCAGTAAAAGCCTGATTTAGTGCTGTCAGCCCCAACAGAACCCATTCCTGTTAAATCTACAGCTTCTTGGAAGATATGACAGAAAAAATCTGTTCTCAACCCTGCCACTGTTATTGCCGAATTTCTCCACCTACAGTAGCAAAACAGCTCTGGATTCAGACCCACTAGCCGAAAACGGGAAACAAGAAGATTTGTTTACTGTATGATCCTTCACTGCTTCTATTTCCAAAACTCACAGGAAAGAGCGTGATCTCGTCAAAACTATTCTAAAGAAAAATCTGTCATCCCAGGATCCCCAAATTTAACAAAACTATGAACGCTGCCATTGTGATAGAGCGCTAGATCTCCTACAGCAGTTCAAGTACAGCCTCTTTTTGTTACCTTCTAACAGAAACGTGTTAGAAATCTGCATCTGATCTAACACAATATTTGCTGGATATGGTACGCTGGTGAGAAAGCAGTTTTCTGATGCCAGACCATCAAATGAGTAGATTATTTATCATTTTAGAGGTGTATAACAGTATATATGCATCTGATGTCAGAACAAAAACATAAGTTATGTAAAGCTTTGAAAATATACTGCTTAGTATTAAGGAAAAGAATAACCCTACACAATTTCGGAGTCTTTTTTTTCCATAAACCTTAAAAAAACTGGACAAATTGCCAAGTTTACAAATATGCACACACATTCCACATATGGATATGCTTTAGTAATCATCTTTACAAACCTTTTAGGCTACATATGGCTCTAATAAATAACCCATTCACAAACAATATATTATCATCTAAAAAAAAAAGAAAAAAAAAAACAAAAAAAAACCCTTTTTCATATATAGCTCAACTATTCTAGCCTTCACTTTCAACCCCTAGCTTCACAATCAATCATTACGTCAGTGTTCATTTTTCATGGTTTGGTGTTGAACAATAAATGGAAAAGAAAATGACTGAAATAATTAATATTGTCTCTGACAATGAGCAAAGCTGAAGAAAGAGCAAGCTGGCGACAGCTGAGGACAGTCTGCCCTCTGCGAGTTACAAAAGTAATAGAAGCTGATTGTTTTTTCCTCTTCTCTTTTGGAAAGGAGCTCAGATGGGCAAAAGGGCATGATGGGGAGGTTCCCGGGCCAGTCCCTTTGTGCAAAGAGCCAACAGCTGCAGTTAAGTGAGTTTTACCCCTGGAAGGACAGCCCTGTTCAGCCGAAGGCTAAGCGCCTGCAGGAGGTCAGCCTCGCTACTGCGGAGCTCTGCAGCACCCGCCTTTGGCTATCTGCTGACAGGCAGCCCGCGCGGAGTCACGCCGCACGGGCACAGCGAGCTTTGCTGCTCAGGGGAGGACTCGGGATTAAAAACTGCCGAGCTCTCCTCCCTGCTGCAAATATCGGGGCAGGAACTGTCTCTGGTTTTCACTCCCAAACCCCCACGAAGGAGGGAGACGCGGGCCACGCTGGGCTGGCAGAGCACTGCGTGGTCTCGCCTGCGCTGCGGGCACCGCGGGAGAGCGGCCGGACTCGCGCCCAGCCGGGGCTTTCTCCATTCAGACCTCTGCTGAGGGAGGCTGCCCACCAGGCAATGCATCCTGTGCATTCAGGCCTGTGTGCTCTCTCTCTCTCTCTCTCTCCTCCGCCAACTCTTACATTAAAAATACTAGGAAGCCACAATCCGGCTAAATATTTTTTCTCTTATTTTTAAATTTAATGAGAATTTTGACTTCCTAAATTTGTCAGAGCTAACAGAAATATGCACATTTTCCCTGTCATGTAGGACTCACATTTCTGATGTTAGTCTAAACATGCCCAGTTTTCCCTCTCTTCTAGTACAGACACGTGAGACATTCAGCCTATCCCAAGATACAAAGGATGCATTTACCTTGGCAACAAAACAATTTTGAGATCGACTGATGTCAGATCCTAAACAGCACTTACTATTTCTCCTTTTGGTGGTATGCAAAAGTCTTGTATCAGAATTAAGGTCCAGAGTATTCAAAATCTGATGGATTTTAGATGAATATTACCATGCTTATGCTTCTGCCTCACTGCGCTACAAATCACACAAACACAACCTTTCTGCATGGCTCTGATTCCCATCCATATCACTGCTGTCCAGCTAGTGACTAACAACAGAGTATGCCTACCTAGGAAGCTTGGCGTGTGTAAGGGTGCGGAGGTGGTTTCAGCCTCCTGCAGACTGTTGCAAACTCCAGCATCCATTTCACAAAAAAAGCACTGCCTGTGGTGGGACTGAATATACCTGTTAATGCAGCTACACAATGAACAACAACAACAAAACTTTTAAAAAATATAAAATGAAAGATTTCCATCATAATTTTGCCTACCACAGACCTTAATAGCACAGCCCCACTTCCCAGGTAAAACTGCAAGTAAAAATGAGACTTGAGTTGGTAACAGGATTCAGTTCTTTTGTCAAACATCAAGCTGCTGCCTCTGCTCTAGGGATATTTTGAGTTAAGAATGGGGTCCTTAAGAGTGGGGTTAAGACTGAGGGACTACAACTGATCTCCTCTTTCGCCCACAAATACAGCGGGCACAGGGCATCATCCAAACTGCCTTCTACAGACTGAGTCAAAGTGAGAAGGATGAGCTTGTATTACTGGGCAAGGTATCAGTCTCATGTATAAACTGACAAAGCCATAAATGACCTTCCTCTACTACCAGCCCTTACAGCAGGTTCTCCTTTTTCTCCACAGGAAGAAGTTTTAAGGGCCCAGTCTCAGCTTTTGACACTTGCAACTTGCATAGCAATAGTTGTAGACACTCTCCTAATATTGATTGGTCCAATGAGAAATAACCCCAGCAAACTCCACAGCCCTTAGCTGGGATAAAGCAGAAGGGAACTGTGCCCCAAACCCGTTTGCAGTGTATATGGTCGCTACAGTTTGGAGACACGGAATCACAGGCTCTCTGCAGCTAACAGCACTGAGCAGGTGGGCAGCCACATGTTGCACTAGCCTGTGCTTCCAAGTGACCTTCACCACTAGCCCCATGCACAACATATTGTATTAATCCTTTCTGGAGGTCACAAAACCATGGCTGAGTGCGCTGCAGTCCAGATCCAAGAGAAACAGTTGCAAATGCCTAGCCAGATGCAGATGGAAAAATGTGCTTTTCATGTAGCCTGTTCAGAAGACTGAATAATTTATTAGTGCATCACATGCTATTTTTCGAAACTATGCCACTTTGAAGGAAATCATATATTTCAAATTATAAGCAGGTCCTACTAACAAAGCCCATCACAAATGCCAAAACAGACCAACCATCACATGCCTGCCTATTTGGAGTCAAGAAACTTCTGATTACACCATTGCCAGTGCAGAGCTTAGAAACAGTCCATCCTAATACTGAAACAATTATCATTGCTCAGTTCAAACTTAACCCACTGCATCCAGATCTAGATACCAAGTCCTCAGGGTCACCTTTCCTGGAGTGCCCCCCACACCTCCACCCAGCCTCTTGCAAACAGATTATCAAAGGCTGCCTGGTGGATTAGTTGCAGTGGCTGTCCTGGCTGCGAGCGCGGCTGACAGCTGCAGGGCCGCGGGGCGAGTACTGCTCGCTGCCCGCTGCTGCAGCGCAGGGCTCGCAGGGCAGCAAGCAGCGCCCTAAGGCAGCGCGCGCGGGCAGCGGTGCCCCGGCGAGCGGGGCGAGGCCAAGCGCCGCAGCGGGTACTGCGGCCGCTCCCGTGCGGCGCAGCTTGGGCACCATCTGGTTTGAGGATGAGTTTCCTGTGCTTCTAAGGGGTGGAAGAGGAGGAGGAGGAGGAAGTGAGTATGCATAGACAGAATAATTGCTTCCCTCTTCCACTCCTTCTCCCCCTTGCCCCAAACAGCTACTTCACATCATCGCAAAAATGAGGTGTAGCCTGATCTGCAAGGAGGCATTTGTGGGCATAAGCCTGACTGAAATGCATGGGAGAACAGACAACAGAAAGATGACAGGTCAGCATCTCAAAAGCACGTGGCCTATCTCGCAGCAGCAACGGCCTCTTCGGCTTTCGCAGCAAGACACTGAGTTCAGAGAGCCCCAGATAACCAGAATCACCTTCCTTTGCTTTCAGATAGGATATTCCTGTGTTTGCACCATACTGGTTTTGTAGCTGTGTGGCTGTTGCAGCTGTGACAGAAGATCTATTACTATCCCCAGCCCAGCCTGGCTTTTAAAAGAGCTTTTCCTGTACAGAACCATGTCAAAGATCTGAGCATCCTCATCAGAAATATTACAGCACATGAATGACTCTCATTTGTGACTGCAGCAAGATATTAAAAACAGGGGCAAGTTTGCTGTCATGAATCACACTTCAAGAAACGAGTAGATCTGTGTTAATCCCACCAAGCTGGTCAGAACACAATTAAATTTCAGGACAGTGAGCGGAGAAAAAAAATAAAGATGAAATGTCTAAATAAAGCCTGCAAAAACATTTGCTTACAGGAACTCTACCTACAGGCAGATTTTCACACACGTGCCAAAAAAAAAAAAAATTACAAAAAGGACAATATAGGTCCAATTATGGCAGCAATATAGGTTAAAAAGAATAGCTCAGGACATAACTACACACACAGGTTGATACATTGCCTCTACGCTCATTATACCCCTAGTCTGAAGATTACGTATGTGATTCCAGACAGTATTTTTACATTAGCAATCTGGATATGGTTACATAGAGAGCTCTAGCCATGTGCTAATAAAACGCATAATGAAAAACAAAGAAACCTTGCTGGTGGTCAAAAGTAAACTGGTTCTCAGGAAATTGGAAATTATACGTAGTAGTGTCTGTGCCACACGCACACCTAATTCCTCTGAAGAAAATTCTTTCTGACAAGCGCAGGTGCAGCCATCTTTCCTATCGATCTTTTTTTTTTTTTTTTTAAATTGATGCCAAGGTCAAAATTGGATTCAGGGAGTTGTTCTTAGTTTTTAACCTGCGCTGAATTGGCAGCATCTGACTGTTATTCTTGGACAAGTTCCCCTATTCCAAGTGCTGATCATTCATCCCTTTATTTCTGGGCATCCTGAAACATGCAATGAAAATTTTTAAATCCGATCACAATTAATTTATTCAATCAAATTACCTTAAAACTAATAGAAGTAACCTTATTTAATGATGTCTCAGAAAATGATATCATTTTACATAACATTTTAATATAGAAATATCAATTCCCTTCTCAAAGTTCAAAATCATCTCTTCACAGCAGCTTCAGTAGGCGAGCTCAGCTATTTTGGTGAGCTTGCAGTGTCGCTGCAAGTGAGCTTTCTGGGTCAGATTTTTAGAGGTGTTCAAATGCTTAATTCCCAGTGAAATCAACCTTTAAAAACCTGACCCATGTTTTCCAAATTAAAGGGAGAGAAAAAAAAAAAAAAGAAAAAGAAAGAGAAGCATATTTGAGAAGTGCTAAAGGTCAAACAGAGGATGGAAATGCAGATTATAGATCCTTACCCCAGACCACTCTGTTTCAGTGTCCTGCCTAGCATGACCACCTCAGGCTAGATCTGCTTCTCACTTTCCCTTGAGCAGCACTATCTGCTCAAGCCTTTTTGGGGTACTGAGCTACACACACTGTTTATCCTGCTTCCAAATTAAACGGTTTATGAATTTAGGAATTAAGAAATGTATGACTTCATCTATTCCGGGCAGTATATAGAAACATATATGTCATCATCCCCACACCTCCTTTTTCAACTTTTATCTTAATTCTAATATAAATCCAAGGATCACGTCAGAGTTCTACCAGTCAGCCAAGAGCAGAGCAAGTTAAGCTCTCTATCTATACCTGATACACAACACTGGTTTTGCATCGGCAAACTGGGCTTGTAAGACACACAGCAAGGTGGATTCATGGTGCAGCTTGAGTTGTAGGCTTTTCCTCTTTGGCCTTCCCCTAGCTCCTTCAAGACCCACATCTAACACTTCTTCCACCAGCAGCTGCGGAAAATCTTGGAGGAATCAAAATAAGCTACGGCCCACGTGGGCAATTGCCACGTGAAGTACATATTGAAGCATATCACAGAATCACAGAATGGTTAAGGTTGGAAGGGACCTCTAGAGACCATTTGGTCCAACCCTCCTGCTCGAGTAGGGCCACCTAGGACATGTGGCACAGGGTTACAATATCACAATTGTCAGATCTGTGAACTTAACAGTTCTCCAGACTGTAATTTACTATGCCAAGCTAACTAAAGGAAATGACTCTTCATGCTCAATTCTGCAAATAATTCTGTGTAAAACACTTTATGGAAAGGAAATATTTCTGGCTAGATGAATGTAAATGTTTAAACACTGTGACTTAAAACAGAGCACTTCCTTAAAAAAATACTAACTTTAAATATTGATTTCCTATCTCTTTTCCTCCCTCCTCCTTTTTGGAAGTGTCCTCTTTCAGTCCTCCTGTTCACCTGATTACTTGGTAGATTGAACATATAGTATTTGTACAGATTCATTCAATATGTAACAGATTCAATGCCTTACTGGCAAAAGCCATTCTGAAACTGACTTTGAAAAAACCCTACTTTCCAATGGATTCAGCTTTCCATATTCCAAATGTTCACATCTCTATTTACTGTAACTTAAAATAGCATCGTTTCTGTGGATGGCTGATGAGCTTCCCAGATGGAACATAAAACTTTATGTAGCTCTTGAAGTCCTCTTTCCTCTTTATGAGGAATAAGGGAAGAAAAATAGCTTTCTGCTGGTAAGATTTTGTTAAAAACAACTATTTGGAAAATGGAAATATTTTCAGGCAAGCTTAGACCAGCTCAACATTTTTGGCTATAAAATTCTTGGTTTACTTTCATGAAGATTTTAATTACAGTTTTGACTATTTTTGTACGCAAGGAAAGCCATTGGCCTGACATTACCTGATGGATTAAACAAGTGCATAGTGCACTCTGTTGTTCCACTGCTTTTTCTTAAATCACTTAAAGCACAGCTGCTGCATGCCTAAGAGTTGTGAGGAATATTCTCTGCCCTTGCACACAGATCATTTTCATTCTTAAACAGCAAGGAAAAAAAAGTCATGTTTCTCCCGTATTCCAGCAGCTTTTGATTGAAGAGGTAGAAAAATAATTTGTCACTGCAGCTTTGGCTACAACCCAAGCACTGAAGTCAATGGAAACCCTCCCAGGAGCCCAGGCTGTGATTCCACCTCCCCATTATCATGGCCCTCTATTTACAAATAGGAATTGAGGTAGATTTTCTTTGAAGATGTCTAAGTACTTCTGAACTCCTGGAACAAAGTTAAAGGCACGCGCAGAACTGCATCACATCAAGATGCTGTGTTTGACAAGGTTGGTGTGTTGATGGAGCAATTAAGTCAGAAAGATGTGGTCTGGCCAAAAGCTGTATTTAAGTTTTATGGTTGAAGGGCTTGCTCCAGAGACCACTGAAGTCAACAGAAAGCTGTGAGGACCTTCAGTGAGATTTGCAGTAGTGCCCAGCTTGAGGCTGCCCACAAGCATTTAGTCCATAATAAGCAGATAAGGGCTATCACAAAAATGAGAAAGCATAAAAGGTTAGGGGGACCTATTTTCACTTCCTTTGCTCCTAACACAGTCAGCAAGACAACAAGGGAAGAAGGAAACAACTTTGTATTTATTATTATGGCTAAGCTGCATGTAATAAATTATGGAAGGAAAAAAAGACTGAGGGATAATTGACTGAAAAAACAAATGTCAGTTAAAGTAAACACAGCAGTTTCTACTGAACCTATTTGTAAAAATGTCAAAGGAGTTGAGTTGTTTTCCTTCACAATATTTGTGCTGGTATAAAGGGACCACGGTTTAATTAAATTTCCCCACAGAGACTAGGTATTCCACTAGATGTCACTTTGAGACTTCGCTAGAAGGAAGGGCAGCGGCCCGCGTGAGGCGACAGCAGCGCTGCCAAGCCCGGGTGCTGTGAGGCGGCTCCGTGCGTGGCGGCAATGCAGCCCTGTGGTGCGTTAAGCCCAGGGAGACTGATCGGAGACCCCACCATCTGCCAGGAGAAGAGCTGCTAGCCAGACAGGCCTCCTAGTGAGCATTAGGCAGCCAGCAGCAACTCGGCACTGCTCGGGAGAGAAGGCATGAGGAAACTGGCTGTGCACATAACCACCCACCGCCTCTGCAACCCGCAAGGGGCTCTGGCAGGGCCTAGGTCAGTGCATCAGTTGCTGCCCCAAGCATCACTTGCCCCTCAGCCAGGGCAAGGCAGACAGGGCCTAATGTGGATGCTCTTTCCCCCAGCACTGTACAGGCAAGGTGAAGCAAACTGGAAACGTCTCCAATATGGGATGCAGACAACTAAGCGCTGTTTTGGAATGACCCCATTCTTTTGGCCATCTGCTGGCATTTTACACACCAAACAAATGACATGAAAGCTCGGGCTTTTACCAAGTTTCATGTACAGAGCACTGAATGAAAACAAACAGGCAAAGTGAAATGAGTTGGCATGTTCTTTTCAAGGTAGGTAAAAAGTGAATTACATGTCTTGCTGCTCTCAGTAAAGCAGTAGGAGTTATCCTAGTGCCAAAACACTGCCATTTCCTTAGTCCTATCCAAAGGGACTTAATATTTAGCAAAAAAAAAGGGAGCTAAACAAAATAAAAGGCTGTTGGGTCCCTCTAACAACGCTGGCATGCAGACATGGCTCCTGGAGTGAGACCCAGTGTTTGCACCTACGCTCATCTGTGACCACCATGCAGACCAGCCAGCTGGGCCTGAGAAACGTAGAAGTTTAAAAATCCAAACCAAAACAAAGAGGGCAGGCGACAGAAAAGCACAAAGAACCAATTATGTGTGCGCATGAAACATGCTCCTCCACAGCAACTGCGCCAAGGGTGCCTGCCCAAAGCTCCCGCAAGCTGCACACTGTTTGTGCTGTCAACAAGCAGCAGCTTTTGCACCTATGCACGTTTGTTTACTAAATATATGAAAACAATGGAGCTCAATTAAAAGTAGATTAGGCACACATGTACCAAAGGAATGTGTACTTAACTGCGTGTGGCGAGGCTGGCTGAGGCGACCCCGCTGCGAGGCTGCTCTGGCATGTCTGCTGGGGCCTAGCTGCTCTGCCAGGCCGGCCCGGCGGTGGCCGGGGCTCCTCCAGCATGTATTAAACGGATCACACAGCACCGGCGGGCAGATGTTGCAGGAGCAGAGGTTTGCTGCCAACGGGCAGATGGGCAGGCAGATTAGCCTGGGGAGGGAGCGGGCAGTTGATGGGTTCATTTCCATTATTGCTTAGCCATGCGCCACATGTGCCACCAGAATTGCTGGAAACCCCCTTGCAAGGAACCCAAATGACAGCTTACACAAGGGGGTGACTTACAAAGCAAGACTGTCGAGTGTGTTGGGCCTAAGGAGAGAACGGCTGACGCGTTTCCACTTCCGACTTTATTGTAATGAGAAGAGGGCGAAAGCAAGCAAGGCAGCAGGCTGCAAAAGGGTAACTGGGAGAGTGGTGAGGAAAGAACTGCTGAGCTCACATTGCTTGGGGATCTTAAGAGGCAAGCTTCTCTTGTTTTAAGAGCTGTTTTAAGAGATATTTATTATTTGGATTATCTGAGAAATTATAGAATTAAATACATCTCCTACCAAAGTCTTCAGCCCTAAATAACATTAAGTGCTTGAAAACAGTCCTCAGAAGCAGAGCTTCTGATTCCTTCTAAACGATTCCTTTGGTGAGAATATTCTAAATTAAAGATTTGCATAGAAATTCAAGGTTTACGTTGGGTTTCTGTGGTTACTGATGGAAGTTTGATTGAACTTGTAAGGTTCAGAGAAAGATCTACATCCTATTTTCATTTTTTTTAAGTATATGGAAGAATACACATTATTTTTGAGATACTTTACTCACCAGAATCATATTTTTCAATCAAAAATATTTGTTTAGGAAAATAAGGAAGACATTAATATAAAATTACAGCAACTATTGATAATTTAAATAATCATTTCACAAAAAGGTTTCTTTTTCTTTTAAAAGAAGACTCCTTAGGGACTTCAGATGTGAAGACTGCCTTCACTTTTGTCAGCCATAATTACGTGTTTTGCGTTTCCTAAACGCTCGTGAGGCCACAAATCCATGTGGCAGCACTGCCAAAGTATTTCTGGTATGTGACAGCTGGTTTGCTGGAGAACCCATCCCCTCTTTTGACAATAATATTACAACATATAGCTACAATGCCTTATTTGAAGCACTCTGCAAAGATTTAATTAGCCAGCTCAGCCAGCCCTACCACAATGGCTTTTATCTGTCCTCCCAAATGATGCAGATGAGTCAAGGAGAGGCTAGGGAATACTCCCCAAAAGAACAATTCAGGGGTATAGCTAGATACATAAATCAGACACTCTTACTATTGTTATCTTTTTCTAATGACCAAAATACACTTCTCCTTAAGAAGGCAGTTTGACTACCATATTCAATATTTGTTTTAATAATAATAAAAAAAGTAATATCAACCCCCCACTACCTTTGGTAGAAGTCCTATGGTGATTATTCCAGAAGAACCTTTTAGAGGAATACTCAGTAAACCCATCAGTTTAGTGAGGGGAAGTTCTTTCAGTCTCTAGAATTCAATAGCTTTGGTTAAAGTTTCTATAGAAAGGAAGAAAATTATGTGGAGGAAAACCAAGGTTCATTCGAGTCAATGGAAATTCACAGGCTTCAGGAGAGTGAGTTTTAACCATGCAAGAGTTTAGAACAACATCTCTAGACATGTATTAAATTTGCCAAAAGACTGTTGGGTCCTCATCCCTTACCAGCTCTAGCACTCTCCTGCAAGCATTCAATTTCCCTGGCTTCTGCCAGGCACAGTACAAAAAGCAGGCACAGTATTTTGATAGTGGTGGTAGGGAGAAATATACTGCATTTGTTCAGTAAGCTATGCAAATATGTTCCTGTTTCGGGTTAGAAACAGTCCCATTCTTCCAGTGGAATGTATTTATATAGATGGCCGGGTTAGAACTTCTGTTAAAGGAAAAAGCTTCTTTGTGCATTAACAGTTTCACAGAAGCAACGCATGTGTCTTCTGTGTTCTCAGCTCCTGAAGAGTTGGGTTAAGCTCCTACACGAATCCCAAAGTAAAGGACTGGACCCTAAATCAGATCTTGTCTTTTCTGAACAGTTAAGTAACTTGCACCTTCAGATCTCTGAAGTATTCCTGCAGCCATGATGGTGCTTTCAGCTCTATTTGTTCAGTTGTATAGATCTTCTGCATAACACACATGATTCCATAAAGCCAATTTCCACACAGCTTCTTTCTATCACCATATTAAAATAAAGAAATAAAGAATAAAAAAGACTGTTTCTTGCAACTCAGCAGAAAACAAAGTGAAACAATTGAATACTTTCAGAAATCAGCTTTCCTCTTCCTAGTGAGCTACATGCTGTCCCAGTGAGCAGTGACAACAATCTACACTCACACGGAATCCCTCCATATTACTCAGAGCAAAAGCGTGAGACATTTCTGCTGCTGACAGATCCACAATACTTAGGTCTTTGCTGCCTCTCATACCTTCCGCTGCATAAATATAGCATAAATGGCACACACAGATGATGGGTTAAAAATCAACACTTATTTCAGATAAATCCAGGGCACTAATGATTGCAGTCCAGAAGAGTATAAAATACTGTAAAGTTCTTAGATGCCTAACTCTCATATGGATAGGAAACATATACCAAAAACTTCTGCTTTCATAAAAGCTATGGTCAAATTTATGGTGATGTCATATTTGGTCAAAAATGGTCAAGTTTACTCAGTTCATAGTTTTAAACCAGAGTTACAGCTATTCATCAAGTAAATTGTTGGACGAATTCATAACATATTTGTTGGAAAACATTAACAAGCATTTAGGTCTTTTTTTTTTTTTAATGTCTAAATCTTTTTAACTTAGCAAGAAAACTCATACCCTACATGTTTTAAAAGGACTACTGATACATGTATGTTTTTTTCCATCTACCTTATGTGTCTAATTTGTGGAGAAAATGACAAGTGGTACAAAAGGATCTCTCACACTTCTGCATATACACGCACCCCCCGCCCCCATACACAGAACGTGCAAATACACCTACTTAGATGCTTTGGAAGAACAGTGATGCAGTGGGGAACATTAACAGAAGATAAACTTGAAAATGAAAGACCATATGTTAAAAGGCCAAGCATACTGATATATTTTGCAGAATTAAATACTGAGTTCAGTTTGTAATTCTACAAGTCATCATGTTATTCACTATTAAATACCCTCTTACTTAGCCGGGCTTCCTTCTAGTGACTATAGAAACAAACTATATTCCATAATGTCCCTAAATTGAAACAAACAGGCAAACATTTCAAGCATATTGCAGGAAAAACAAACAAACAAACAAACAAAATCAAGCAACCAAAACAAACCCAAACAAATGCCTATTCCCAGATTGAGGTTTCAAATGACATATTTAGGCAATGACACTGGAAAGAAAAACATCCATCAGACAATACAGTTTCACTCTCCTCACTATCTAAGTAGCATCTCATTTTCACTGCTGTCAACACATAAAATCACATCTTTCATTCTCACATTGAATGATATTCAAAAGGCTGTTCTGTGGGCCCAATTTTCAGGGTGCACCCCCTCCAATATTTTAGGATTTTATCACCTACATGCTAATGTTTTCTCAAAGCTGCTTCTCTCACTTCATTTATTTTTATTTAGCCACACATACATTATAAAAATTGATCTGACTCAAGCCCATTGGGGTCTATTGCTGGTAGAAAGACATTCTAGTGGTTGTAATGCAGTTTCAGTCTAATTTAGGCATAGAGAAATGTAATCTCATCATACATCTACTCTGCCACCGACCCATAGCAGAATTCATGTTAGATGCTGCAGTGATTTTCCCTCAGCTTAATGCTTGTGGGAAGTGGTTAAACAAGACCATTAAATTTGTTCAAGTGATAAGAATTGCTGTAAGTTGTAAAATGATAACATGCCTCCCAGAGCTCATGGCAGACAGTTGTTGCCTTTTTCTTTTTTTAAATACAGGGAGTGATGCCTGAAGATGGAGCTGTTTACAAACTTCTGTTGGGCAAAAGCTAACATATCTATTGAGAACACAAACTCCATTAAAAAATGGCATTTATTATTTCTTATATAAAGAGTTCTAGTTATCTAAGCACTATTAAAAAAATCTATAACATATAGATATAAGAATTGTTTTCATGAAATGTAAAGTCATTATAAAAGTACTTATAAAATGCTTCATTCCAGAAGAGAAGTCAGTGAAACATTAAAGAATGTCTTGCGTTCACTGACAGCAGTTATTATAACACTGGCTTTTCATGTGGCTCTCGCCTTCTTTCCAACAGGACATGCAATGTAAGAGCTGCCTTAAGGTATTGATCCATTACTTTTTAAAAATAGATTATTTACCAGGATTATCTATCTGACCGTACAATTACTATTTTTTCTTGGACTCTTTGAAAAAACATTTAGCTATGTATTAATCTGTTATATTCTCACACATGCAAACCGTCACAAACTACCTTTTCTTTTTAGCTGCACCATTTTAATTAAGATATTTTAATCAAGCTTTGCTGCTATCATCTGAAGAATTAATCCTACCTACGTATCTGAATATAAGCAAGCTGTCACCTATTTTTTTTTTTTAACTTTCTAAAGAGCACTGCATAAATAATCCAAAATATCATCTGCACCTTGTCTAATTACCAGACCTAATTACCAGACCTGAAGCTGCACCAAGTCTCAAAACAAAAACAACTGTGGAAACAACTTTTAGGACATACTCTGCTTGGTCAAACATGCCCTTCAATACACAGAGCCACGGAGGCACACCAGTCATTACTGATGGCTTCTGATTGAACTGATCAATACTGATGGTTACTGATATTGAACATCTGCTGAACTGAGTCGCAGAATAAATTATTAATTTTGCCACACTAACATCTATTTATGCAAGACTACCTGGATGAAGTTCACTTAAGGTATCACATCATACCATTGTGCTTTCTGGAGCAATGTCCTTCATGCAAATCTGGCAGTGGTTCCCTACTGTAATTTAATTTGTTGGTACCAAGATGTGTAGTACAGCAACAGGAATGACTGCCAGATAAATCAACCTGTTAGTGCCTAAGGCCTAACATGGGAAGACAAATAATACAGAAGTCAGAGAACTGGTACCACATGCTACTAAGCAGAAGCCTCCACATTTTCTGTGGATCAATTTTGTGCACAGAGCTAAGAGAGTCCTGCAGTGCAGGCTTGCAGGCTGCGGGAATGCAGTCTCGCCGGCAATAAAAGCACAGAGCCCAGCAGCAAGGCTCGTGGCTGAAATGAAAGGTTTCACTTCATCTTTTCTCTGTCATCTTCAGTGTTCTCAAGGAAGTTGACAGGACATAGGTTTACCTTTGGGTGGAGGCAATGAGATCATCTCTCTGCATGTTTTAATATGTCTCACAGATGCTTGCTCCTGTCTTCTCACCACTGAGATCGTTTGCTCTGATTCATTCAGTTAATAAATGAATCAATGATTATTATTTGCATTTATTGAAGAGATAACATCGGCAATCTGTGTCCCTTCCTTCCTGCACTCCCCTTTAAAAAATAAAATAAATAAATAAATAAATAAATAAATAAATAAATAAATAAAATCATGTTTCAAAATAGTCCTGAAAAATCTCATTTGCTTCCTTCAGCGTACTTTTCTTACATAGGGTAACTCTGCCAAACCTGTTTCAGTCACTCATATCCTGCAGTTTGATTAACTGTTGTCCTTTGGAGACTATAGGTGATGTGAGAGAAGAAGGGAAAAGGAAGAAATGACTGCTTATGGAAACACTAGTAATCTAGGTAATCCCTAATAGCCCCATAGATTTCCTTGGTCACGTATTCTATAGCAACTGTAAGGATTTCTGGAAATGATACACAGAAAACAAATTCTATCATTCCCAGAATATCAGACTGTCTTGATTGCATGTGGCTCCTGGTCTCTCTGTAGATGTCCATCAAATAGACATTAAGATGAACTGTTTGTGCAACACTGTCTGCTGGGGTGCACTTGTCTGTGCGCTGAACTGCATGGCATGAGCCAAAGGTGAGCCTTGTAGCAAGGTCAAGGTCAGCAGCATTACCGTAGGCACAGAAG
The DNA here is from genome assembly GCA_032273925.1 of Rhynchotus rufescens. Taxonomy (NCBI): domain Eukaryota; kingdom Metazoa; phylum Chordata; class Aves; order Tinamiformes; family Tinamidae; genus Rhynchotus; species Rhynchotus rufescens. Next base: position 31,928 of record JAVCKT010020104.1, on the reverse strand, counting down.
GTGGTCAGTAACCAAATGAGCCACTGAAAAAAAGAGATGGTGTCCGTCTCAGCACTGAGCTAATATTGACGTCCCACAAGACTGACAGACCAGTACTCAGACTTAAGCCACGTAACCGCCACTGCCAATTTACCAGTTTTCCTTCCTCCACCTCTCCCCTACTTTTTTTTAAAGCGAGCGTTAGATAATCTGAGCACGTTCATAATATGCATTAAAATTTTGTATTTTCTGTAAAATCCAGTAAAATGAAAACTGAAATCTTTATCTGGGGTATTTCAAAGCTTTATCTGGGGTATTTCTGAATGATGGCATATTTTACGAAGTTACTCCTTATGATCTATACTTTGCAAGTTACAGACAGAGGCCTTTAACAAAAATACCTTTAAAAAGCTCAGTGAATGTATAGTTCAGAGCCAAAATCCAACATTGAACATGGTTCAGCAAATTCAGTTCCAGTAGGAAAGACCTAAGATAAAATGAGGGTTGAATTACATAGCCAATTATGCTATATTTTAATTTATTGCTCACAGATCCTCCAGGGATAAGACAACTGTCATTGCAAGAGTTGGATTTCACCTGAGGAAAACGCATAGCTCTTAAGTTTGCAAAAATCTCTCTAACCTGCATTGTATGTAGAAGCATATCTGTTGTTACACCTCTGGGGAGCTTTCTACCTGCTCAAAAACAGGGTATTCAACATTTATTTTACAGCAAGAGAAAAAAATAGTTTTATACAAGGATTGGTTTTCAAATTTAAAGACTTTACTTAATCTTCTGTGGAAAGAAATATTGAGGCTTTAGCTATGAATGAAAGCAAGCAGGCCAGATAGAGACATCATTTTGTTGTTAATTTTCTAGAAAATATGTAGTTTAATGAAAGTTCTTTAGAGTTCACTCAGACAAATATTCTAGACAATTTAGTGCCTGATGGACAGCCCCTCTCTTATATTCAGTGTTTGGCCCTCACCACATTTTATCCTTTTCATCATTCACCGATGAGAAGTCACGCCTTCTCAAAGCTTAAATATGTAGGAGAAAGATACTTCGATGGACAGATATTTAAGATATGTATGCATCTAATTACAACTGGAAATTTTAAATATTTACAGAGTAACTCTTCTTTTCTATCAGAAAAAAAAAAAGAAACTATGACAAAATAAAAACCCACATATACCATGAAAAGCAGCAAGACTTCTGGGTGAGAAAATCTAAGTTTCTTTTGGCTAAAAGAACTTCCTGAAAACTTGCTGGCTTCCAACAGTCTTTCTGCAATCCCTTTCCGTGGTGGAGCCGAGAAGCGACTGGAGGAATCCCGAGGCCTTGCCCTCCGTTCCCTGCCTGCCGCTCCGAAGGACTCACTGTTGGCACGTGCGTGCAAAGCTTTGGAGGAGGGTGTTCCAGGGCCACACCCCGTGTCCCGCACACCCCAGAGACCTCTCCCGCAGTACCTGCCCATCGCCCGCTGCTGCAGCTGCTTACCACATGCAATTATACAAAGACTGCTCCAGTTATTTTGAGGCAGAGCTGTTTAAGCTTGCAATATATTAAAATGCATAGCCATATATCATTATGCAAGATTAGAGAGAGGAAAGCTATGACACAGAAAATAGGCTAAATTCAGGTAAGTCTTCATTAGTCACAAGGAACTGCTGAGTTCTGGAATTAACAAAGTTTCCCCATATCGCAATCAAAAATAAATGTTGCACTGTACATACTTCTTTCTGACCTGCAGCCTGTTGTATAAAATACCTGATTCTTCACATACACTGCATATTCTTCACATACACTGCATACACTGCAGTAAAATGGGTTCAGGAAAGGACCTACTCCTAGTAGAACTAGATTTTAACAACTTCAGCAACTGGGCAAATGTATCGTTAGGGCAACACACAGACTTGTCGTTATTTCTAATAATGCAAATAACAAAACTCTATAGCCTCTTCACAGTGAAGTGGCTATGATCATCAGCTATCAAATCTTTGTGATGGGTGATTTCCTAAGCTGTTTTGGAGATCTAAGTCACTGCATATCATTCCCGGGCTGGTATTGCTCTTTACATTCATATTTGATCAGTGCTTGGAAGTGAAAGACTCTAGCGTGTGTATCACCACACATGTTGTGTACTAAAAGTACATGGCCATTTCTCTCCACACTATAATTATCTGCTACTGCACATGAGTTTGTGTGGTTTTATAAGATTAAAACTCAAAAGTAATGCTTTGTAGCAACTAGTTATTACAAACATCGCATATGTCGCACTTAAGACCCGGTGAGTATGAGATTAGCAAACTCATTGTTGCTTTCTGTTTCCCTAGTAACAACACAAATAGGGATCGTGAGAAGGTGGATTTCACATCAGCATGGGTGAAATCCCATCCTGGAAGAGCAACTAAACTTGCATATTTGGAGCAGAAGGTTTACTTGGGGAAACAT
>JAVCKT010020104.1:0-16021 GCA_032273925.1 Rhynchotus rufescens | reverse complement strand
CGAGCCTAGAACTAAAGACCTTTGAAACCCAATTAGGCGCCTAAAGAACATTTGAAAAATAAATGAACCCAGGCACTCAAATCACTTGGGCACTTCTGATAATTCTACAGAAAAATCTCCCTTTTAAAGAGTCTAATTTAAGAAATATGCTTGTGAGCAAAGGTCTTGCATGTTAATATTCCAACAAATCAGCACCGTCTCATCTACATGTGTTACAACTGGTCAGGCACTACGAATCAGTGTAGGAATACCATGCAATAGAGAGGTTTTTCTTTTTTTCATTTTCTTTTTTCTCCTCTCAAAACCAAATAAAAAGCCCCATTCACTTAAGAACCGATCATCTGTAGACCTTTGAAGCCAAGGAGGGTGACAGCAAGGGCAAGAGGCTTATTCCAAGGGTCACATTTCATTTGCATAAGCAAGTAACCATAGGGCACTGTGGAATGTCTGTAAATGGATTTCATTACAGAAATTCAGCTTAAAGGGACTATAAATAATCCTCTGACAAACATTGTATATTGCTTCAAGTTCTTCTGTAATAAAAATATTTTAGTAACACAACAATCCGTGAAAGCAGGAAATGAAACAGGAGGAGCTGCACATCTTCTCCTTTTCTCTCTCAGGGCAACGTTATATTGTAATATGTTTTAGAAGAGAAAAATGTGATATTCATATTATTTTAGCAAAGTAATCCTATAAAAACAGGGTTATATCATTCTGTATGGGTGAGACAGGGTGGCTAAACAAATACCCAGATCTTTACCAGCCCTTCTGCCCTGGAGATCATTGGCTCTGCAGGGCAGGTGTGCAGGCTGCCTGGTATTCTGCCCAAAGGAACATCTCAAGATATATATGTGTGTGTAAATCTACCTGGATTAATTTCAGTCTAGATGGCAGTTAAAATACATGTTTTACTAGGTTGACCTATTTTGGCCATACAAAAATAGATATATATATATATAAATCAAGGTCTAAGGGCCCAATTCAGCGAAAGCATTTAAGAAACTAACTTCATTAACTTTAGTACATGCTTTTCTCCTACTTACTTTTGTAAGACTTCAGCAAAGTTTTTGACCATATGCCTAATGGGGAGGGATGAGCACATGTATTTAAGATGATGCATATTTAGTGTTTTAGTGCATGACACACACCAGAAGTTCCCCAGAGCTGTACAATGTTCAGAGCTAGGCAAAACTTTGAAATAATTTCTTTTAGAGTTTCTCTAGGAAGGGCGCAAAGCAAGACCTAACTGTACAGAGATCATGAAAAATGAGATTATTGTGGATTTTGCTCTTTTATCAGTTCTCAGACACAGTTGTCAGGATGGGAGCAGACAACAGACTGCTCATCAAGCTTTTTATGTTTGTACTGAACCTCTAGGATGGCTTGAAAGGCATTAGACCGTCTGCAGATTTCTTATATGTACAAAGGCATCCACTTCCATGCCCCCTTTTCAGAGACTTGTCCTGCCATTAGGTACCTTCAGTCGGAGTTTGGAGTCTCATTTCCACTCCAATTGCTTGGGGTACTAGTGAAAATGAACCCTAATTCTGGAGTGCACAAATAGCAGCCTGAAGTTACCCTCCCTTTCTTGTGGGGATTTTTGGCAATACCTTAGTCTTACGCACAAGGTCTTACCAAACAGGCTACTGCTATGGCTTCTAACAATGTAATGCTAGAATGTAATGTAATGTCCTTTTTGTAATGAAAAGGAAAGGAAGATGTAGGACACTTCTGTTGCAGTAAGGAGGAGGGAAAAAAAAAGTCTTTGCAGCAGTAATTTAATCAGTTAATTTCCATTTATGTTAGTTTTTGTTCTATCTTGTTTACCTTTCTAATAACTACACTTATTCTCACACTGACATTACTGTTTTCTCTGGAATAAATGTGCTCACACTGAAAAATCCATTTGAATCAGAGCATGTAACGAGAAAATGTAATCCATCGTTATTAAAAAAGGCAGCTTACCTTTATCTGGGTGTTAAATAGTACAAATCCATGAGAGTCAGTGAATGTTTTGAAGTAAAAACGAAGGGCATTACCAAGGCTGAAGTGGATTTGTCACCGAATTATATGTATTACCTCAGAAATGGCCTAATAAATGGCTGGGGAGACTGCATTAGGGGTAGGAGAAGAGAAAATAAGGCCATTCACGTTATTTCTAGAGGAAAACATCTAGAGATGCTTCTCCACCTCTCCAGACAAAATGAATAAAGTTTTAAAAATCAAGTTATTTCATGGAAAACTTCCAGATTAAAGAGTAGGTTGTCCCTGAACATAAACAAAGTTGCTTTACTGACCGTGTCTAAGTTTCAGAGTATAATTTGTATATCAGGAAACATGACCCAACTTGGCATATGTAAAGGTAAGCAGCACGGTCACAGGGACTGGCACAGCACAGAAAGTTCAGCAAGACAGTATCTGACCATAGATCTCTTGACAAACTTGGCCACATCATGTAACCCTTTTCTACAGTCTCCACTACTAAAGAGGTAGCACAGGTAACTCCTCCTTATGACATACTTCAAGGACTACATGACATGGGAGAGCCCATGGCAGAGCTACGGGGTTGTAGCAGCATCTGCTTTTGTCATTCTGCAACAGTAGTTTGTGCTGACAGTGGAACAGACTGTTTGCATCTTGGAGAATAAAATGTAACACATTTCATTCTTAGACTGAGGTAGTTGGTGCTAGAAGAGCGTGAAACACTGATTACAAACTCTGAGAAGAAAGCCAGTTGGATTTACTGGAAAATATTATGTTTAGAGAAGGCTCAAGTTACAAGACCTGGATCCAGCTTTGAATGTTTGTGATGCTGGCAGGTGCTCCGAGTTAGGATTTTATTTCTGTTCCACAGTCAATGCAAAACTGGAGCTGAACTTCAGCTGGAGGGAGGCGATGTTTGCAAGCCTTCAGTGTTTTGAATGAGGCAGGAGAAATTTACCTAAAAGGCTGTGGATTTAGGTCCAAATTTCAGAAGTGTTTTCTTGTTTGTTTTATCTAGAAGATCAAAGCAAAACTTGAGGGCAAGCAAATCTGCCATATCTTGAGTCACACAAAAAAATACTTCACAAAATGGCTTTATGAATTCGAGATCCTTGAACTGCCACACATGTGCAACGAATAGGCAGACAGATATTTCTTCAATATAAGACCATTCTGGAAAGTAGAAGTTATTTTACATTAATAGTAATCTTTTAAAGAGTACTTGCTTCTACTGCAGTTTATATATCCCACATTTCATTTATATATTTGATCTAGGTAAAATAACACCTTAGTAGTGACAAGGTTCCCCTAGTCTTGTAGACTTTAGACACACAAACGTCCTGATCGCTTAACCAAGGACCAAAATCATGAAATCTGATATATACTGCGCACTTTCTTGTGGATGTGCGGAGCAGAGGTTTCTCCGCAGAAGCCTGGTAGCCAACAAAGGGGTGCAACACGTGCCCCTACTTGGCTGGCAGTGTCCCTTCGCCTTCTAAAGCAAGATACATTGCATTCTGTGGGACAGAAGGAAGCAGTAGGCATACAATTCAAAACTGAGAGCTCTCTCACAGAAAGCAGGCTAATGCTAATGAACATACCCACAAGAAATTGGGACTCTTGGATCTTTTTGAGATCCTCCAGGAGTAGAAACGTCTGTCTTGCTAAGAGGCAGCTTGGTCTCGGGTCTTTGTGTGGCCTGGCCCTGCATTCGATTGTGAACTCCCCACCAGCTACTCTCCCTTCTTCAATAGCTCTTTACATTTGGTTACTGTTTCCGTTGAGCGAGAAGGCCATAGCACAGCTACGTGGAGTAGGTGCCTTTATTTCCTGCGGGGTGCCAACAGTTAAGCTAGGAATCTCTGTTTTGGAAGGTAAGAAACCTTGAGAAGGGGTGCAGATTTAAAGAGATTAAAGAAATGGTTTTGTTAAAAAAAGATCAGCTCATGGGCCATTTAGAAAAACAGGCAAATAGTGGTCAATTGTTCACGATGAATTATTCACCCAGTTCTATTGGAACACAACGATCCTGGAATGCTAAATTAGGAGCTAATCAGGATGCAGTCTCTCACTTCTCCTGTTTGCCATTGCCAGTGACCTTATGAGAAAAGCTGCATACGGTTACAGCAGAGAAATACCAAAGTTTAAGCAATACGGCAGAATGTTTAGTGACAACCTTGTGCCTCTAAGTAACAACCAGCAGATACAACTATCAGAAAACTATGTCATAGTTCAAGAAAGATGTCTTAATTGTTAATTATGAACAAAACCAATCTAACAAGAAATTCCTCAGGCATTTAATAGAAACATCAATATACCAGAGATGAATTAATTGACTTACATCCTCAGAAAGCTAGAGGCAATAACTAGAAAAATATGTGAAGAGTTTGCAAGGTGGCAATCATACAAGGTGGCAATTCAAAAACTAGTTAACCTCAGAAATTACCCAGAAAATAAGAAAATTTTATCTTACAGAAGAATAAAACCTAAGCATCTGCCATGGCTCTCTTTGGATGAGTGAAGGCAGGGAAGTCAGAATGACTTCATGTCATGCACGCATTGCTTATGCCCTGAGCAGTGTCCTGTCCAGGCTTGTTCTGAACTTCTGTATCCGGACCTGGACACTAAGAGTTTCTCGACACTACTACCGCACAAAACCTTTGTTGAAACAAAACTGGTTTTTGTTTTGGGAAGACAGGAATATTCTTTTAATTTCCCTAAGAAATATTACTACTAATTGCTGAAAAGTGCTTGTATTTTTGCAGGCCCACCTTCAGAGATAGCAGGAAAACATTCATTTCATACAAACAAATGTACATTCCTCCTACATTTTTACATATGTAAGAAACATGAACACATTTCTATTTGTGTATTGCCATGAATATTCTTTAAAGGGACTAGCTTTGCATATATAAAACCCATCCAACATAAAAATCTGATGTCCTTTGATACAAGAACATCACTGCAGTTTTACCTGAGCAAGGTCTCTCACTTTAATAGGATCCACAAGTAAGCAAAGCAGGCTTCATGCCAAGATGTTATTGTTTACTTTTGTTAGCTCAGCTCAGACAGGAAGGAGTATTTTGGAGAGACAGAACAATAATTCAAGTTACCACCCAAACTTCTAATTCCAGAACCCAAAATAAACCAAAAACTACTTGGTCAGCTTGTTTCTTTTCTCACTTCCAAGCCCAAGGATCTCCTTGGAAACAACATTACACAAAAGTCTTGTCAAAGGAGAATTAAACGTGTTCTAAGGAAACATGCAAGATCCCTGTATGAAAATACGTGCACTTGCAAAGAGGAAATGAGAACCCAGAAAGCATGTACCAGTCAGACCCTAGTCTCCACTAGGGTATACACAGCTAAGAAAGATTCAGAGCATTTTCTTGCCTCAATCTCACTTTCTCTGAACTGTGTTCTCTTATCAAGCTAGCTCTTGGATAAGAAATAAAGTTGCTTACCTTTGCTAATACTCAGTTCTCACAGCAGGGTTGTTCTGCCATATTCTGTTTGGGTATGTAGCTTCAGCTACTGATTCAGCAATGGTTTACACTGCTGTGATAGTCCTACGCTCCCAAATACTCCTGGATTTAGGAAAGCAAATAAGCTTTACTCTTCTCAGCAGTCTGCTGGGGCTGTGTGTCTACGCCGTCAAGTTTTCTACATTACAATCAGTCTCCAGCTGGGTTCTGTAACTAGGCTTCTAGATAAAAATAATCTGGAGCAAATAAGGACTTGGAAAGAATTCTTGAGCTGCAGTTGAGTGTGGTGTCTTAAGATCTGTAGATGCTTCTTGTACACTTTTCTTCTCCACTCCCCCCGATTGAGATAGCCTTAACAATATTAAATCAGCTCTTAATCTATGAACACATATATATAGCAAAATCCTTACACCTACTTACCGTGTAACAATCAACATTACTATTTATTCCCTGAATTTTATAGCTTGATAATAAGCGGAAGATCAATAATAGTAGATTAATATTAGAACAAGTTAAAACTCTTTTCAATTAAGAGCATCTGATTTCATCAAATCCTTAACTTACCTTTGGAGTAGACATCTTCTTTTCAAAGCAGTTCAGATGCCAGTAGATGAGCAGTTTAGACTCAAGAACCATTTCAAGCTTTCTCTCCTCTCTGTGCTTGAGCATTCCACAGTTTCCTGAAACACAGTAAGAGAGAGCATTGCATTTAGTCAGCAGCCAAGCAATGCTAAGAGTATCTTTATGCTACAGAGAGTAAATTATGTACCTTGTGTTTTTAAATGAGGAACTAAGTTCATTGGTCAACACAAACTTCTATCAATAGTCTCCTTAGCTGCTGCTTGTTTATGTTCCCTACATACACATATCTACTATATTCCACAGAAAAAATGAAGTAGAGGACTAGCAAGAAAATATGCAACTCAACATTAGCAAAAATACAGTGTATAATCTGCCACCATTGAAATGTACTACATTTATATGGTTTGGGTACAAGGGGAAACAAATGTATGAGGACATCTGCCTACTTGGATTACTTTTATTGAAATTTAATTATCAATTAATAACAGTTTGAGAAACCTATATTAGCCTATTGACCTTGAAATTTTGTCTCTGCATACTATTAAGAAAATCAGCATACCTGATTTTTTCATACCTATTAAGAAAATCAGCATACAAACCACAGCAGTTAGCAGTTTCATGATAAAGGCATATACAATGCCTTCTTTCTATCTGTTAGCTATGAACCTGTTCCTCATAAGATGAAGAGCATCTACTGAGGAGACACCCTTTAAAGGACTCATAAGTAGTAAATTAAACCTGACTTCAAAGGCAATCCTTTCCAAGACAAATTAGGCTACAGAGATAGAAAAGGGCAACACCAATCATTAATCTATTGAAGGGCACTTCTGAAATGCACTGTTGTTTCTAAGTTCAATGACTTTCAAGATTAATTGTTCATAATTTTACAATGTATCTTTATATAAATTATATAATTTATATAAAATATAAATTAAGTGACAAAATATTGCATACTAAAACTAGTTACCTAATTAATGTAGCAAGTTAGTTGCTTTAGTTATAAAATATATTCTGAACTCATGAAGTTTAAAAATTACTGTGAATTAAATCTTTTCACAATGAGGTTCACAAAGTCAAATCTCTTGTCTGATGCTTCTTGGGTGCTAATGAATTACTTCATAAATTTACTAGAGCTAGCTGTCGCATCACCTTGCATCGTTGCTTAGAGTACAGTGAAGGGGGAAGTGCATAACCCTTCTGATCATACAAGGTTATATTAGCCTGATATTTTGAAGACTGTTTCTGTCCAACTTTCAAAACCCTGTTTCATATTTTCTACAACCTGAATGACAGAATCAGGTGAAAGATGAAATTCTGGGTTTATTGGTTGAGCCAAATAATCAGTATAGGCTAAATCAAAGCAGATTTTCTCCCCAAACAGGTCATTAAGCCATGTTATCCATTTAAAATATCAGTTGAATGCACTTTATTTCATCTTCAATCCTTCCAAAGGATTTGCAGCTCTCCTCTCCTTTCTTACTATAGGTCAATTTGCTATTTCAGGACATATAAACTTAAAGATTTCATTAAAAAAAAATATCCTGGAGAGATAAGTGAAGTCAGTTGTTAACCTAAGACGTAGAAAAAAAAGAAATTTGGCACAAAAAGTCCAGCTCTCAGAAGCCTGGGAAGGTTCAACCAAAGCAAGCTGCCTGACACAAGGGGACACGCGCCCTGGAGTGCTGGGAGTCACGATCACCGATCACCGTCCCATCCAGGGCCAGGAGGTGCTGAGGGCCACCTCCATTATGGTCAACTGACTGGGAAAGTGCAGTGGGAGAGAGGAAGCAGGATGAGAACCAGCACCACAGGGAGTCCTTTCTCTTATCTTTGGAAAAGGTTTCAGGTACAGGATGGGACCATGCTCCCTGTGGAATAGTTTTTCCTAATATACATTTACATATAAAACCACACTTTTTTTTTCCTCCCTCCCCTTTGCGCATTCCGGTTGCTCGGCAGGGTGTTAGCCGTGTGCACTATGTGGCAAAGGTTTGCTACTTCCAAATGTATTTCTCAGTGAAGTAGTTTCTGTTGCCTTTGGATACCTTGGGCAAAATCACAGAACTGAAAGCAACGTCCCACAGTCCCTCACTGCTGAATATTTCATTGCTAATTTAGAAGAGATGATATTTGCAGAAACACTGCCTGCCTGCTGATTCACTGCGTGAAAAACAAGACCTATCACTAGCACTCGACCAATTTTAGGATTTCATAGTGCGCACGGGCGTAAGGAGGCAACGATGCTGATCCGGGCAGCAGAGCGTGTCGCAACCATCCTCCTTCCCCCAAAGTTGAAATTTTAGGGACAAAGCCAAGAGCGCTTGAGGCAGGACTGGTGTGTTTGTTTAGCTGATACAAAGGCTGCAATGCAATATTTAAGAAACTACCTCAGCCTCAGACTTGGAAACAAAAGGCACTGCAGCTTCCGTTTGATCTGCTAAGTCGTGTCAGTGAAAATATGAACAGCCCTAAAAAGCTCCAGTGAATTAAATGTTTAGCATAAGACTAAGTGGATTTTCCTAACATTGACTTAAATGAGTTTAAGGTATTTAAACAGACACTTTAGAAAATGAAACTGCAACACTTTTCTTTAGAGAGAATTATCAGTGAACACAGCAGAGCTAACTGACAATATAAAACATATTGAAACCTTTGGCTTAAACTTTTTTGCTTCTTCTGCTTGCCTTGGCCTGGCCAAGAATTTTACATATACAGTTTTTCACGTAAGTCTGTTAAGTTAAATTATTAGAAAAATGGTGCACAGGGTGTGCTACTGAAAAAGTCAGAAAAGAAAATCTCATCTCCTAGAGAAATGCCCTTTTCATTTGGACTCTCAGTTTTCCTGTACATCAGACAAGTTTTTTAAAACTAAACATTTTAGCTAAATTACACAAGTCTTCACACTACTTTCATTTGTATTTGTACTCCTGCCACCTCCCTAAGTCCTCGATGGCCTACCAAGCACCACTTCTTCAATTCCACTTGGTATAGTGACAGTGCACTGTATTTATTCATTAAAATAAACACCTCAAAACTCCAAAGAGAAGCAGTTCTCTAAAACTTGCCACACATCTGTTGGATTTTTGTTTATGTATTGAAATGTAATTGGGCAACTGGAGAAAAGTGGATTTGTGAGGTGTTATTTTCCTAAAGATTACATTTAATAATGTTGGTGTACCCTCCATAATTTATTTGATTAATAATATTTGATCTAAACCCAAATTATGACTTCCCACATATATGACATAACTAATGAACTGTGAAAGGAAAGCTGTTCAGATGGTCACCAATAACCAATGCTTAGTTAATCCTTTAAATAAACCGGAGCTCACAATGTGTCCCTTTGAAGTCATAAATAATGTATATTTTTCTTTTGACTTTTAATAAGCCAGTGGAGTTCATCTCACAGTCTCCAAACACATATATTTTATTATAGGCCTCTGCAGTTTACTTTAATTAGTGTGTCTGAGTGCTTTGGGAGACTTAGCCCTACTGAAAACAAACAGAGTCTTACCATCTATAAAACATTAGCTCCCTTTGGTTTATCCTGATACAGCCGAGGCTCAGTGAGAAACACATGGTGTAAGTAAACACTCATAATTGCATTAGAATTCCCGGGCGTATTGGTAATTCAAGCTCTGCTTCATGATATTGTTAGAGCAGTTAGAGCAGGTTTACCAATCTGGCTGTCTTCTGGGATTTCATCAAATTCCATTTGGAGAGGACTTTAAATGACAAATTTAATAGAAACGGCAAAAGACAAAGCCAGTCGCAGAGGCCCGGGGAAAGCAGCACGCTGCTAAAAACCAGTTTGGGTTGGGTTGCATTGGGCTGAGTTGTTAGTTTCTGAGTAAGGAGGGGACACCCCTGGTTTCTGCCATTGCAGAAATGTCAAACAACCTTACATTCCTATTTCTGAGTCCATTTTCCCAGAAAATGTTGCATTTGAGCTCTAAAACTATATATAATGTGTGTATATATATATATACATATATATAAAGAACGCTACATTTATAGTAGAGTCCAAATATAAGAAAGGAAAAAATCACTGCAGAATGATTTCCACTGTAAGGAGGATTTATGTAAGAGAAAATGCTTCACAAAAGCAATAGCCTTGGCCTATAGTTTGCAATTTCTCTTTGCCTTTCTTATACAACACTGTCTCTATGAAACGGTGTGAATGAAAAATGAAGAGGAGTAGTTGAAGGTGTACAAAACCCACAGATTACTATTCAAATCAACGTTGTTAAGTAAATTTCATTCTGGTTAGGTCCTTGCCCTCAAACCCACACAAATTATCTCTTCACCTTCCAGCAATTCAGTGTAATAATTTCAAAGAATTAAACGATGAGTTGTCTCATGCTACTTCCATTATGTTGATAGAAACCTAGACTGCATAAAAAGCAGGATTACGAATCTAGGATAAAATGAATAGTGTGGGGTTTACTGTTTGCACAAAAAAAATACCATATTATAATACTACAATGCTGTAGTATTTCCATTGCAAAGCTTTCCAGGCTACATAATGTATCCTCTAAACTGAGAAGAGATGTTATAGCATTGTATGATTTAGCAACTTGACGGACAAGCAAAATTTTCTTTTTCTATATAAAATAACTGCTAGGAAAAATGTTTTCACCTGATTTCCAGAGTCAACTCAACGTGAATGCCGATATAAAGCATTCTGCTTTGTCAGGGCAAAACTGCAAAGCTACCTGCTAAGACACTAACAAATACCACTCTTCATTTTTTTTTTTCTCTTCTTGCTCAGCATGTAACACAAATATTTATTTCATGCAGCTGCTAACCAGTTTAGACAAATAAAATTAAAATACATTCAATGTGCTATTAGACCTGGGAGAACCTCGAGAATCGTTTGTACCTTTCTATCAGGACAAGCTGGTCCTTTCTTATTTACCAGCACTTGTTCTGGTGCTCGTTTTGTTTGCCATTACATCCCTTTCGTTGGCACCTCTCTTCTCACTCTTACGAAACTCCCCTCCTAAACTCGTTAGACATTTCAGCCACCAGCGAGGCCCAGGATTACAGCCCTGCTGGATGCCTGAATGTGAGACCCCGGCACGGAGCGCAGCTGCCCTGTCAAGCAGGAGCTCTGCGGCCGCCCAAGAAGGTCCATGCGGCTCCGCAGGCCGTGGCAGCAGCGGCTTCCACACTCGCCTCCCACCGCCCCCCAGCCCCAGGGCCGTTCTGGAAGCCCAGCAGCAATTGAGGCATCATCTCTCTTTAGGAACGCTAAGCCGCTCACGAGCTGTGGCCGGCGCACGTGGAGCGCCAATACAGAGGATGCAGAACTCTGTTTTAATGGTCAGTTTTGCTCTCCGAGCTACAGGAAAATTAGGAGGCAGTGGCTCTTTCAGGCGATTTCTCTCTCATATTTCTCTCAAAGTGCTTATCATGACAGTAGATTGCTGGCATAAAATGAAAAGGGGGTCTGCAATGGCAATTGGAGTCACCTAGGCCAAAACGCACCCTAGCTTCACATATGACGTGCGCTAAGTGACTAGAGCTGGATGAACTCAGCTTGTTCTTTAAACCCAATTAAACTTGTATAAATACACAACCGCTGGTGCTGAGACTCTAGCAAAGCTGCAGTACTAATAAGGTTTGCTGAGGCTATAATTTCAACCCCCTCTGCATGGAATATTTCCTCTGTATTATATTCATCTACAGAAGTTATGCTGAAATTAAAAAAGGACAAACTGAGCCTCAGTTTGTCAAAACACACCGTATTTATGATATTAAATAATTGAAGCAATAAGTAAATATATACAGTGTCGATAAAATCAAATAATCAGGCAAAGCATAATTGGGGTTTATTTAAACTGTGATTGACTCCATTCATCTGTTATTCTAGTGGATATATAAAGATAAATTGCTTTCTCGGAAATTGAGACACAATCTTTTTTTAAAAAGATATTTTTCTTATCAGGTTTTCATTAGACAAGGCAGCCTGCTTTATATGTTTGTACAATTTAAGTAGGCTCTTAGTATGTTTGTTAATACATCATGTTTATTTAAAACTCCTGAAGGAAGTTATTAATCTGTCAAAACTTCAAAGATTTGAAGCTGATAAATAAATGAACAATGCTAAATAATTCTTTGTGTTGTCTATACAAAACACAAAACAAGTCTTAGTGTGCTTCTCTAGGAGGTGAAGCCTGCTTTGCTTTGAAATTACTCAATATTTGCCTACACTACACTGCTGCCAAAACCTGTGCTGTCTGATAAGTCCACCCACTGGCTTAAACAAAGTGCCTTTCTGACTAGAATGGTTGGTCAGGAATCAAAAATATGCTTTAATCCAGTCTTCATTTCCATATCACATTAGGTGCTATGGAATGATTGCCATTTGCAAAAGAAAAAGGCAAGCACAATTAAAAGCTGAATCCCTAATCCCTCTGCCTATGGCTTAGAACTGGAGCCAAAAGAAATATTGCCTTAACAGGTACATTTCCCTCGAGGGCAAGCACTCCCTCGACCACCTAGCTGGGGAAATGAAGGGATAACGCGATGTTTGGTCCTCTCGGTGGCCAACAAGCTGTGTGTCAGCTCCTGCCACAAAAGGCCAGGAGTGCTGGGGGGCAAGTGAGCGCTCTGCTCTCTGATGGTGGCTCTGTCGGCAGGGCAGCAAATAAAACAGCAGCCCCTGCCTCTAACAGCCAAGTCACATTCTGGTAGGTGAGGAAATACAAGTAAGTGCTGTTGGTCTAACGAGATACTTGCGAGCGACTGAAGGGCAACGTGAACTGCTAACCGCTAGCTGGGCTGCTTGAGAGCAAGGCTGAGTGACAGCTGCTGCAAAGCCACTTACGTTGTGTTTCACTACCTGAAAGATGCAGTTACTAATAAGTGGCTATTAACAATTTTATTCCATAGAGAGCCAACCTATTACTTGAACAGGTGGGAGGAGTGAGCTTCAAAATATTTTACCAAATTCATGCAGGAATTGTCCCACTGCTGCATACACTTCCCAGCAGTAATGACTCAGACATGATAGGTGAAAGATTTTACTTCCTTCTAGCACAGAGAAGGTTTTTTTTGGACCTGCTCATCTACAGCTGCAAATGTTTCTGTTTCTCTAAATGAACAGAAAGATCATTATACCACAGGTTGTAACAGGGCATAATTTTATGTTTTTATGTAACCTCCAGTAGGAACAGTTATGAGCCACGGTGGGAATGAGATTTCCCGAGCAGAACTTGAGAGCCGACTTCAGAACACTCTCTCAAGGCAGCCAGCGCCAACTTCATCTAGCCCCTCCAGGACACTGCAGAACAAATCTCTTTGGACTAGACAGCACTGCTATCAAGCTGAAATAGCTAATTATAAGAAACAGCACCAGGGAGAGATGCACAAATGCAGATGCTGTTGCCAACTTTTTCAACTTCCTCTTGCAACATTTGTCATTTTGTTAGAGCCCTACGCTAATGCGAGAAGATCCCAGCTCCCACTTTAAAACGCAAGATATTGCCCCCAGGATTCTGGAAAGAAGTTTGGAAATGCAAACCTTAAAGGCTCATAAATCCATCTCATGATTTCTTTCACATTTGATTTATTGTTTTTCAACAGTGGTCTTAGCAACACTGTTACAATAGTGAAAGAAGCAAAACAAAAACTGGGCCTGTTTCAAGGCAGACTTAGAAATAAAACAAATCAAATATATTGAAAAATAGTTTCATGCAACTATCATGATAGAGCTATTAGTGCTATCTAGATAGATGCAATTCAGGCACAAAGTGCTGTAAATACTGCACGGTGTACTTTTGTAACAAAATGATTTCTTTCCTCTCACAACATCTCTGCAAAGAGGCTGCCACTTTTCCTATATATTATGTCAATTGTTAATGCTGTGCATTCGCTCAGATTGCTCTGAGTGGTCAACCACTATCACCCCAAACAGGAGGGACTGAACAGTCCTCCGAGTGATCAGTTGGGATTGCTCACACTTCAAAATGCCGTGTGCCCTCCCTGTTCCCTGCTGTTTTTCTCCCCCCGACACAAGTTCCATTATGGTTCACATCACAAAAGCATCACCTTGGACAGAGGAAGAGTCTAGGAAGTGGTGCCATTTCAGAAAGCGAGCTCTCTTCACCAAAACTGCTTCGTGCAGTTAAGTTAGCAGTGAGGCTCATGAATGTCAGGTCATGCCAAGCCCAGCTTATGCATTTTCTGAAGCAGCAAATAACTTTGTTATTTGACCTCAAAGCTGTATTTTGCATTATATAAATGAGAAACTTGAGGGTCAAATGAACAAACCTTTGCACAGAATGCTGAGCAAACCAAAACAAAGCTCACTAGTTTCCACTGCGGTTCATTTGTGCCTGGCAGTGCCTTAGCCATCAAATTACAGGATTTGAACAGTTCCCAGAATGTTTCACCTCCTTCCAAATAAACAGTTCAAAAGATATCTACCTTTTTCTTACAATAGTTATCAGGCAGATTACATATTGATACAGTTCCATTAAGCAGATAGAAAGGAATAAAGTAGTACCCTTGACAAAAGAAAACTGTTCATATTAAACTTTTCAGTTTAAACAATTATAACAAAAATATCATATAAACCACCATTCCTGAAACAGTTCAAAACACCTTTTCTTTAATCATACTTCATTTACATGCCTGTGAACACGAGTCTCCCCTGAATGCCACTGCTGTGTTGTAATGTATGCTCATACTTACATATAGATTCTTTGCACATGTTGTCTAAAATAGATTTTTCTCTTCAATTATATCTACATGCATCTAGAATTACTTAAACATGCAAAAAGCCATAACTCTATTAAACTGACAAGCTAAACTTACCCTGTGCTTATTTAATTGGTTTATTAGACATAACTATAACACATTCCTAGATAAGAAGGGGCATTGGCTTGGCCTGGTTGAAGGAGTGGTATTTTTCAGTTATTTTAACCTGACAACACTTTCAGACTAAAATAATGTGACAGTTCTCTCAAAATGAAGGCTTCCAAATGGTACATAGTCTGTATACAACTCTCTAAATTAAGGTTTTATTGATTCAGAAAACACACTCTGGGAAAGAGAGGCTCCAGCTTCTATCCAGAAAGAGACTGTTTCCGAAACTTATGAAAATGGCTTAAACTTTATCAACAACAAATGTAAATCAGTAACATGGTTTATGACTCTGCACAAATAGCAGCATAATTAAAATCCATGGGAATCTTATCACTCATTTCTCGGGGACCGGAATGTCGATTCCCCCTGAAAAAGGAGCAGGACATACCCAGATCCTGGGGACCTTTACACACAGTCAGAGGCCCTTGCAGTGACTTTCAAGCACAAATAGAGCCTTGCAACACTGAGCTATGAAGATTTTGCTCATTTTACAGATGGGGGTATATAAAGAAGTTATGGACCACACTCAGAAGAGCATTTTCACACTTTTAAGTAGTTACTAAATGAAAGCCAAGTAAATAGGGCCAATATCATAGTGAGCTACTGGCTAGTTTGTAAAGGTTACTCAATTGTTTATCTGCAATTTTTGAAATGCTGAAGCAGCAGGTCTGTTTGTATTATGCACTTTTTAACCAAAAACATGGGTCCCAAAGAAGCCATCTTTGTTTCCATTTTATGCAGCGCGTTAATAAGCAGATACCTTGTCCCCATGGCAGATGACCTAGAGTCAATTCTGACTGCAACCTGTGGAGGTTCAGGTCTATGGCTGAGCAGACTCAAGTCTCACATGCTTTTGGAGAACAAGGCCACAGCAACATCTGGACATGGCAGCAAAGACTCAAGTCACTGACTTTAGGTTGCTCCCTGCTCAGTGTCTCAGTGCCTGTGGATCTGTCAGGGCACCACCCATTGTCTGGTGTCATAATCCAGGCTTCTGGATTCCACTTGTGCAACCAAACACCTGCAAATAAGCTATTATATCACAGTGTGCTGTGCTTAACCCTTGCTCGAAGGGTTTATAGTCAGGCAGTGGT